>JAOPJO010030661.1:0-10760 GCA_027123675.1 Molva macrophthalma
CCCCCCCCCCCCCCCCCCCCCCCCCCCCCCCCCCCCCCCCCCCCCCCCCCTGCCAGGACGTTTGAGTGCAGGGGTCATAAGAGAGAGAATGTAACTTTCTCATGGCCATCACTCTCGACCCTTCCTGACAACCTCAAACTTTGTGGTAATACGAGCAGCACCGCGGTGGCACCAAAGCTTGGTGGATGGCTGGGTGGATCGTCTTACCTGCTGTGGTTTGGAGGTATTTTAGGAGAAAGACAGAGGCAGGTACTGTGATGCGTGACATTACCTTGCCCTTTGGAGCATTAGGGCTGAATACACACATCTTCCCACTAAAACCTTTTATCTGTTCTGAAACATGAGAAAACAATGAGATATATGCAAACAAACTAAAAATAAAAAATAAATATGTCAATAAATAATCCTTGAATAGCCTACATAAAATACTTTATGAACAGAATACTATAAATACTGTGGCATGGCACAATATGAACCATCACTCAGGCTACAATTACCCTCCAGGATGTGTTTGTGTGGTGCGGTGGTCCGTGTTTACGTCGCATACACAAGAAGCACACTGTGCATGTACATTGCAGCAGAATAATGCGGAAGGAGGCTAGCCTTTTTAGCCACTGAGAAAGCATCGCACTTTGGAACGACAGCATTAGTAGCAGCATGGATGTTGTCTTCAAATGTTTGTGCTTTGAAGGGAAGACCTTGTGTAAATGCTGAGACGAGCGTGGACATGCTGTGCATTATTCATTTTCCACTGTGATGGTCCATTGGGGCCCCCGTCGTGACGCGAGGAGAACTTTGGTTCCCAAACTCCACTGCCAGCAGTCAGCAGGGCTGGCAGGCCAACTTAAAAAGGAGAACAATGACTTTAATACATCCACTGTTTCCTGCACTGCTTCCCACTCAAGTCCAATTCCAGTGTTATAAGTTGGCAGGGGTATATCTTGTGGCCCCTCACTGTTTATGCGGTTCCCAGATCTATGGAGGGAGGGGTGCCATCATAAGTCTGAGTGAGCATAACAACACACAAATCTGTTTCTATTGCGATCCGATATGCATGAGAAGTCATCATGCTGTACAAAAGAGGACTTTATGCATTGGTTCTCACTGTGTGTGGATTCCGTTTAATGTGTGCCTTTTATTGCAGTTTACATTCTGAAAGATGAATTTGACCCCATCAGGAGTGTAGTGTATTGGAGTATATGCAGAGCAATACTGTTTATAGGGTGAACGCTTCATTATATGGTATACAATATCCACAACCAACCAGCAGCTCTGATTGTAGGGTAAATACTGTCCTAATATATTCAAAACAACCATCACGTAACACAATTTCCATCAATGTATTTCTAAATATCCTCCTGAATATGCGCTCTTGAATATCTCTGGGCACCTGTCATAACTGACTTAAAAAGACAGATGTTTTCCCTTTCCCAGACATTTGGACAAAAACAAAATGTGCGAGTGGCAAAAAATAAGTAGTGGTAAAGCAGCTTAATACGGCTGTGTTCGAAACAGCTTGGAAGGGTTGTTGTGTTTTGACAACGAGGGAAGGACAGCACAGAGAATTGTTACGATGCCGAGCAAAATAACCCGCAATAGCTCAGTCCCAGCAAGACAAACGTGATGGAGCAGACCATTCAAAACCATCCACCTGTTTAAACAGGAGAGCGATAGGAAGATTCTGAATGTTCAAAAGAAAGAGGGTCAGATCGGACTTGAGACACATCTGGATAAACAGTGAGCAGGGTTGGGCCAGAAAGGTGGTTGCCACAGTAGATGGTGCAAATTATATTTGTTTTCCATTTAAGCTGTGTCCGCAGCACTGGGTATTTTCTGAAATACATACTTATCCTTTTCTTACATTCATTTGGTCTGTCTTTAACTCTATCTTTTTAATTTGTCGGGATTATGTTATTGAAGAATGGCAGTGTGTGTGTCATCCTGGTGAATTGGGCAGAAATAACGTGTTCCCCTCTCATTCCTCATAGAGAGAGAGCGAGAGAGAGAGAGAGAGAGAGAGAGACAGAGAGAGAGAGAGAGAGAGAGAGAATTTGAAGTTTGGTATCAGACAGAGCAGTAGCCTGCACAGACCCCTGGTTCTTAAATTCTTTAGCGACACACAGTACATATATATAGGTCAGCAATCAGTAGTACGTGTTTAACAAGCAGCAGACCACTTCCAGTCCTAAAACATATTTTTCTTTGCATAGCATTAAATGATATTGGCGAGGAAGTCTCTTATCTGGCTAGTTTTTGAAGGAAAGAAAAAGAAGAATGAAAATATGGTAATCCCAGCACTTCTTACATGGGTAGTTGTTGGGTGGTTTTGGAAATGAAAACACCTAGATTGATATATTATTTGTTCTGGCAGACATATATCGATTGAGGCTTTGTTAAAGTCAGGTCGTTGTTGTTGCCAGCTGCCTCTTACTCAGCCAGACACTTATGCCAATACAAACAACTCTTTCTTTTACAACTGCCTCATCCATAACACATCAGTCTGACACACAGGACATCTCAATCACCACACTGATGCACTTCACTTTAATTAAAGATAATCTTTGGGTGTGTCTTAGTCCCGGGGGACCAGGGTCCCATAAAAATGTCCCATCTGGGATTAATAAAGCAGATCTTAGTCTTTTTCAGTGTTTTCCAATAAAAAGTTTGCCATGAAAAAACAATAGTGATGCAAATTGTACTGCAAAAGAAAATGCCTTTAGGTAAAAAGTATAGTAGTTTATAGTATAAGTATAGGCTTATAAATGGTATCTAGTGGTATAAGTTATGTTCATGTATGAAATTAGATATTGTATGTGACCCAAACCGTCACTTCAATATGAAGAGTTACATTAAATATGTATTTTAGGTATTCAACCTTGAAAGCACCAGCAGCATCGTGATGGAGGAGCCGTTTGGAGTTGGGACAGTGAGCTGCTTCAGCATCACTAAAGTCAACGGTTGATGATCTGACCATTCAGAACCTTCAAACTGCATAGATAATCACATTTGTTATTTGTGGCCATAAATCGGTGTCCAACGACGTAGTCTAAGCATCGCTAACACCCTTCCTTTCAGGATACACCTTTATTGGTCTCTTTATCGGTCTCCAAGACAATTTCGGAGGCCAATTGAGTACATGTTCAAGCATTTGACAATTGGAACTGTGGGTACAATGGAGATCTAGGAAAACATCTGGAGATTAAGCAAGAAGCGCAAGGCAAAGCACGAGAGACGGACAATGGGAATGCAGCTTATATCGCCCTAGGCCCAAGTACACCAAGCAGTGACATAAAGAGAGCACGCCCATGTAATCATCTTGTGATTCAACTTGTTATTACCCATCATGCTGTTGCTTGAGATGTGCTTTTTTCCTTGTCACTCAGGCGCACCAGCCAACAGTTTGGGCTCTGATTGACATCCTTAAGCTAACCTTGTTTGTTACTCATGCTTGGCTGCTTCATGGCATGCTAAATTATAGGCCTGTAGCAAAATAGACGTTTAGTTTCACTGCCTTCTGCTCCATACTTAAGTCATAGAAATACATTATGATACAAGAAATGAAAAATATTTGCCAAATGTGTCGTATATCATCTAGTGTCTCATGTTATCCATCCATCCATCTATGTAAAGATTTATTGATGGCTACCAAATAATAGCATTAATCACCTTTGGGTAAATTTGATATTGACATACAAACAAATATTTGATGCGATTTACAAGGTACAAAAATGTGATCATCAAACACTATCCTATAGAGATATAAATATCCTCAAGCTCTGGATTTAGAATAACAATTATACTACTTCTATTGAGGAACGACCTGCAGTGAGTGCAGACTCAGCCGGTAACGGGAAGTGGTTCATCATCCTGCTCCAGCGTGCCTACAGGTATGCTGCAGGCTGGATGCTGAGCAGCCCAGCCACCCTCAACACCAGCCTTGCTCTTCTCTGCACTATGTCAAACACAGAGCTAATCATGTCAAGCACCTGCCCCCGCTTTACCACAGCTATTGATATATGGGAATAAAACTCTCACTCTCCGCACATACATGTTTGGATTAAACAGGCATGAGTGCTGGTCTCAGTGCAATTCATTTTGAATACATTAATATGAATATTGCGAAATGCACTGGATATGGATCCCATTAGTAATGTAATTTATTTTTTATTAAGACTTTGTTGGTTGGAATCAATGCTAGGGTGAGATCAAGTGGTGCATTACGAATTAATCCTTCACAAAGAATACGGTTTAATCCAAACAAAAGCTGGATTCTTTTGCGTAGAGCAGTAGATATATTTCCTGTACTGTCGACGTAGGTAATGGCTGACTATGTGATCCAATTCCTACATGTTTGTGTGTGTTCCAATGAGAATATTTAGCAAACACAGACTTCCACACTAGGATGCTTGGATATGTACTATCGCCGTAAATAATACTGCTAGACCCTTTTTATATTTTAAAAGCATTTAAATTATTATCGATAAATGTCAACCCATTTGCTCCTGCTACCATTAATAGTTGTTTGCAGACACTGTGTTGGCAAGACCAATCTGTTTATAGTTACGGCTGTATTAAATATGTTTGATCTTGCTTGTGTTGGAATTGACCTGTAAAAGCATCCAATAAAAAAAAATCCTTTGACTATTGGTTGTTATGTAGAGAATGCATAAAAATTCAGAATGCAGAATGCGTCTCCTCAATTGCTGTTTACAATGTGTTTTGTGCCAACGATGCACTTTAAACACTCTGTGTCTGTGTCCAACACTTCTCTGTGAAGAGATGAGATGAAACCAACGCACAAATAATTCTCCAGCTGGTAAAGTTTGGCGTCATTGCAGAGCAGCAGGCAGACACAGTCCTAAAAATAGGAACGCCTCAAAATCAATCCTCAGCCCAAGACCTGGGAGTCAATATGAGCATGAATATGCAGGAAGGGGCTGTGCAACCTAATCCCGCAAACCGATAAAGGCATAGGACCCATTACCGCTTCACGCAATACTCCCAGAGCTCAACATGCCTGTCGTGGCCCTGACCTCCGAGACATACTTGACTTGACCTCTAGAACTCCTCAAGATTAAATAAGAAGCACTTTGCAGCCCTAATCAGCTTCTCAACATGGAGTGCCATGTTGAAACCCAGCAACAAAGTGTGGTACACAATGGATTATTGTTTTTGCATCTGTTTTACTCGCAGCCTTCAGAAGGTTGTAGGTCAAAAGGCAAGACACTGAATTCATTACTACTGAGTAAACAGCTTCAAGCAGCAGATGCAACTGTATGAATGAACCGCATCCAGGTATAGGGATATTTTCATTATAATATAATGCAAATAAAATGCAAATAATATTTATGTATATTTTGTTGGTGTGTATATATTATAATACATTGTGTGTATATATACACACACACACACACACACAATATAATATAATATATACACACCAACAAAATATGATCTATTATAAATACACAACTAAGAAATTCATACGTGATTTTGAACATGGCGAGACCAGCAAAGCACTTAACTGGCGACCATTGTTGCAAGCCACTGCCCCCAATGTGTTAACAAATACGTTTATATAGAAGAATAAGGAGTATTATGTTGACAACCTATATAGTAGTCCCTATTGTGGTGGTTCAAATGTGATTAATATTTAAAAGTGTGGAATTATTAATAATCAGGGGCAAAACAACGAACAAGTGAGCCTTTAGTTATGAGTGAAAGATGTGATTTATACGTGTTTTATATTCAAGTGAATGTGCATCCATTATAGCGCCGGATGTTTTCATCGGCCAGCTGTAACAAAGGCTTATTGATCCTTCGATGTGCCCTCTAAAACCACATTTTCAATTTCCATTGGGGGTGAGACTGGGGTGGGACCAGACCTGGATCCAGATCTGTGGGAATGCGGTGGTTCACTTTCCTTTGCTTCAGATTTGTTTCAACCAATCATGTTCCTGGGGGTGGGATCTGTAGGCTCGTGTTTCACGGAATGGTCTCGACTGCTGTAAACAACCTGACCGGCGGAACAACAAACGTGATATGGCTGATCGATTTGAAGGACTACAAGAACTCTGAAAGGTTACATGTCTCTCGATTATGCTGTAATGGGTTTGATCTTTCAAAAAAGCAAAGAAACAAATGATATTTCAAAAAAGGAAAGAAACAAACGATAATTTGAGGTCTACAAAAAAATATGTCATGATGAGTGCCAATAAATATGGCATCTGAAGCGCACACAAAACTAAGCTTTCCCCGTAGCCGGTCCTTAAACAAAGTGTCTCTAATGTTTTCAAACCTTTGTAGGAGACCGGCCAATGTAACATTGTCTTCTGAAAGCTCCATCTTGCCACTCTTAAGATAGTTTCTCTCCAAGTCAGGCCTCCGGACCAATACCTCATAACAAAACAGGAAACCCTGCGTAACTCCAGCCCTCACACTTGCTGGTTTCCGGCACAGGCGCTGGTTTAGCCGCTGCCAGAAGTCCAGCCACAGCATTGTCAGCAAAATTGTATTTTCTTTCAGAACCTTTTTCTCAACCCACAGAGCTCGCACAGTGTTTTAAATGAGCCAGCTCCTGCAGTTAATTTACGGCCAAAGGGGTCAGTAATGAAAAGGAATTTCTAATTCTAACCTAAAATCGTAGTATATTATTTGTATACAAAAGTCGTAGAAACCAATGCTCTTGATTACAAGATATTCATATTGCCCCTGCTTTCAGGGGAAAGAGTAATGTAGTGAAGTAAAACGTTGAGTATTTACTATGTAATGTATATAGTATACATAGCATACAGTATACAGTCCCCATTAGCATTACTCAAGTAAAGTGTAACAGAACTCAAAGCACTCCAGTCTTTTTCTGGCCCCTGGGTATAAAAGCAACACCATGGAGAGGATGAGTCCTCTCATCCTCTCCATGGTGAGCCCAGGCAGACGTCCCTCCAGGTGCAGGACAGAGCGCTGCAGGCAGTCCCTCTGTGCCTGAAGCCATCAGGCTGTTGCACAACAACCCCAGCGACCTTGGTCCGGGCACAGCCAGGACACCCCTGCATGTCACAACCCATACAGGAACCTTTGGATGATATCTCATTCCAAACAAGGTTGTTGACGTTGTCCATGAGTACTTTTGCTTTAGCTTTGTTTGGCTTCATGTCTCTGAGATCAAATTGATTTCAGGCGTGGGGATTTTTTGTAAATGCAGCATCTGTTAGATGATAGCTCACATAATGGTGTCTGATGGTGTAGCGGTATGGCTATAATGTGTGTTGCATCATGTCTGGCCTGAAGTGCTGCCATTTGGCTGGCAGAAAAATGAAAAAGAAAGTGAATTTGTGGTTCTGTCGTGTTTTTACTCTTATCTTACTCACACTTTTTTGTGCGACATACTTTAAAGTCAGTAGCACTGACTTTAGCATTGCTTGCAAGGTGCTTCGGACAAAATAGGCCTTAACAGATGTATGCTAGGGTAAGGGGCTGACGTTAATCCTAACATTTCAGAAATAGTAATAAAGCTAACTTTTGAATATCAATTGAATATAATTGTACAGTCAAATTACTTTTGTACAATACAATTACAATACAACAATACAAATACAATTACTATTGTATTTTGTATTAAAAAGGTTTCAAATATGGACATGGTCTGAACGAGGCCTCCCCAGCCAGTGTAAGCCTGATGAAATGTGATGAAATGCAGGGCATTGCCAGAATGTCAGGGGCTTCTCTGGGGCTGCGGCTGGGTAATTCTGGGTCTGGCCCAATGCCTGTTCTATTCTAGTGCATATTACTTTAGGGGAATATGTTCTGCATCGGAGGAGCCCTTACAAGCGGGTTTAACTTTGAGATAGAGAGCGGAAGAAGAAAAATGGGAGCCAAGATAGGGCCCTCTGCACTCCTCGCGTTGGGTTTCATTCAGAGATTAACCCTGCGGGTCAGGTGCTGTTAGAGGCTGGGAAGGAGGTGCATGAGGGCCCATTTCCGTGGGGATAGGGGAGGGCCAGATGTGCTTCTGGTGGTGTAACATATAGGCAGGGTGTAGCCTGACAGAGCTAATGGTGGTTGTCATCACCGTAGTGGGTGGTGTGTGGGAGGTGGGGGTTCTCTTACAAGGTTCTAGTGAATTTGAGGGTGAAACTAGAGGGACCAGGAGCAGGAAATGGTGAAATAAATCCATGCATCGATCCTGCTATTTGTTCTCTCACATAAAGGATCTGCAAGAGATGACTCCTAACTTGGGGCCTCAGGGCCAATCGATGGCCACTCTTCTTCTTCTTCTCTTCTTTTTCTCCTCCTGACTACTGGGTGTGTTGTTGTTGTTGTTGTTGTTGTTGTTGTTGTTTGGCAGGAGGACCAGGGATGTCTCTTTGCAATATACTGTATTGCTCATGTATTTCAGTTGTATTTCTTTAGTGTTGTTGGAAACAGCTGTGGTGGGCGGGCGGAGGGGATCAATACTGTTTAATTACAATGCAACCACAGCTGCCTCTCACCTGTCTGTATGGCTGTTCCGTTGACGGACGCACAAGAGGGATAGTCATTGCAGATGAGACTCATTAAGTGGAAGAGAGAGAGAGAGTTTTTATTTCTTGTCAGTCGTGTATTAAACGCTCAGTAATTGAACATCATTCACAGACACACCAATTACATACATAACTGTAAGCACATCTTGTGATCCATCAAGTGAGACAGATATTTACATAGAAAGCAGTGGCTTATTATAGCAGGATTTAGAAGGAAATAACGTCTTGTTGATTTATTCATACAGCCATATATTTGTTGTTATGAAAATGTTTAATTGGAAGAAGGAATTATGCATCGGTTACCACCCCATATTCACCAATAGGCAGGGACAGAGTGGGAACATTGGCCAGAACCATTAGTGGTAGCATTATTCTGACAAAATGCAAAAGTGGTGCGTTCAGCACATTTAGCTAATCACAAGTGCCTCTTTGATTGTAAATAACTTAGGGTGGTCCACCTCTACTCCAGTCATCAAATATTGTGAAATGTTTTTCTACCTATTTAAAGAAATGTCAAATTAAATGAATCCCCCAAGCACAAGCCTGGGGGATATTGTCTGGATTTATCAATAGAAAAAAGTTGCTATAGGTAATCTATGAGGGCTGCAAAGAGAGTGTGGAAAATAGCAGAAGAGGGCAAGATTTTGAAACTTTAGCCCAAAAAACATCTCCTCTTTCTCGGGTTCCTCCCTCCCCACGTTTGTCCGCCATTGAGAATTGTTGCACTCACACACCAGTGATAGACAGGCAAGATGGAGTCCCTGAACCAATCAGGGAAGAGATGCCGTGATTGGTCAGAAATTAGCCAGGAGCGGTCTAAAATCTAAATTGTTACATACAGAGGTAGGTGTGCAGTCAACCAAAACAGAATTTCTCACAGAGCATTTCACTCACTAATAGCTGATGGATGGCTCCGGCATTTCAAACTCATCATAACCTTTGCGGTGCAGAATAAGCCAGGTAAGACTGAGAAGACATGAGTAAATCACACAACTAAAATCTGGCTGTAAAGTCTTGTTATATACAACCTAATCAATCACAGTAACAAAGTTGATCAATATTAAATTCTTTATTTGTTATTATTTTAGATATCCCAAACAGTTTGATATCCACAATAACAATGGCTGCTACATGAGAGTGATTTGTGCCTGGCCTAGTTTCCTCATGTACACTGTGGCACACACTTGCTGAATGTTCATTGGCCAGGAGTCCTGGTCGGTCATAGCTTAAATGCGAACACTTTGACTAGGCTGCTGACCCTGAAATCTTTATGAATTAGTGGCAGAGATAGAGATTGGGACTTGTATATGCAAGTAGCGTACATTATTGAGCTTCTTTCCCCTCAATTTAATTTAGGACTTAAAAACTAAGTTTAGGACTTGAAACCCTTTCTCCTCTGGTTTTGGAAGCAGTGATATAAAATATAGTTCACTTCACTCATGTATCTTTGATTAGTTTTATTAAAATTACACTTCATACAAGCCATCGACCCAGACAGACACAGAGACAGAAACAGAGAAGCACGCACACAGGTATACAGCAGCTGTACCTGGGACATGTCTTGTGACATGTAGGGGCTTCTATGAAAATAAATGTTTACCCTTATAGTGATGCTCTCCAGCCCCAGACCCTGTGAGGCGGCTTATGATTGGATTTCAGCTATTGATTGATTGATGTGACGACACCCATCCATCTCCTGCACCCCTTCACTTTGCTATCTCTCACCACTTTCCCTTTCTGATTTGCTTAGCCCTCTCTCTCACCCGTGAGCTGAGTGTGTGTGTGTGTGTGTGTGTGTGTGTGTGTGTGTGTGTGTGTAGGTAAGAGAGTGTGGGTTGTGGGTGGTGTGTGTGTGTGCATGCAAGTTAGTTAGTGTGCATGCCAGTGTGTGTGTTTGTGTGTAAGCTCATGTGTGTGCGTGCATGCGTCCATCTGTCGTCACTTAACCCACCCCCACTAGCATTAGCTTGAAACATATCTTGCAGCAAATCCCATATAAGGAATAGCAATTATTATGTTGTGATGTGGCGCCTCTGCAAAATTCTGCTGAGCCTTGTTATCTGTCAGGTCCCCAATTAGTACCCAGATAGTGTCATAGGACACGTAATGTGGCAGTTTGTATTGTGTTTCTGAGATGTTAATGTTGGAGACAGTAGACAGCAGCATTGGAGTGTGTGTGTGTGTGTGTGTGTGTGTGTGTGTGTGTGTGTGTGTGTGTGTGTGTGTGTGTGTGTGTGTGTG
>JAOPJO010030716.1:0-10744 GCA_027123675.1 Molva macrophthalma
CACACACACACACACACACACACACCCACACACACACACACACACACACACACACACACACACACACACACATACACTTTTAAGCACACTGAGGATCTCAGTCATTAGGCTAATGCATGCAATTTCCCCATTAGTCTTAATAAAGTGAAATTTAATCTGATTTAATTTAATCTAATGATTAGGCAGGAGGAAGGAGAGGCAGGGAGGCAAAGATTGACATTTAGTTGCCAGCTGTCCCTCTCTCCTCACCTCCGCTCACATACACACGCTCACATTGTGTTGATTGTTTACATATTTTACACACATAGTGTGTGCTGTTGGATAACACACCATATGATGCAAATAGGTTACCTTGACAACTAGCGAGGGCGTTGAATGTACATCCCGCTGTGATCCACAGCTCCGGTCGCGGTGCGTCCTGTGTGAGTGTAGCCTGCCTCTGTGCACATCCTGGTGCTTCTCTCAGCTCTATCGGTCTATTTAGGCTACATGGGTTAAATACTTGGGAACAGATACTTAAAGTAAATAAAGACAGGCATATTTTTTTCTTATTTTGTTATTGTAATGTGTTAATTAACATAAAGTACTGAACTTTAATAATGTGGCAAAAGAAAATGGCTACTAAGCACAAGACTCGAAGACTTGCCTGGAGGAATTTGTTAGGGCGAGGATTTTGCTACATACTGCTGGTTGATGTAGCTGATAACATGACAATAATGTGTGTATCCTCTGACTAAAGTACCCATTTTTCTCTGTGGGAATATTGCACAAATGTATTCTTTTGTGATTCTGAACCCTCGAATTGTTGTCATATGAGGACCTAACTATTATCTGATACTTATGGTTAATGCTACAGTGTTTGGAAGACGTATTCTGATATGGAATCCCATTGAACACACTGCTGCAATGTGTGTGTGATGTAGTCCAGTCTACAGAAGTCAAGCTCAGTTGCAGAAAAGTGGAATACTACACAGAACAGTCAAATAGGACCTGGTGTGCATTTTACATGATCACACATTAACAGTGACAATGTGAATTAGCCTGAACCTCATGAAAATTCCTTTTAGCTCTATTTGTGACTGATGCAGTGGACTGATTGGATAGCTTGATGATGAAGGACTGGTTGGCTGGGTAGATGGATTTATCTCTCCTTACTGCTGTGGTGGGCCAGGGGAAGAGGGTGGGGGCTGAGCAGGCTGTTTAGGAACCACCCTTCATGAGGCCCTGAGCAGACCCTAATGAAGTGCCTGGTCGCCAGCCAATGTGCTGACGGACTCACTCCTCCTCCTCCTCCTCCTCCTCCTCCTCCTCCTCGAGACGGGCCTCAAAGTTCCCGTCTGTTGGCTGACAGCACAATCCTATCCACTGGTGTTAGAACAACTATATACTGTATATATATATATACTGTATATACATATCTATGTATATATATACTGATATATATACTGAGTTCGATAACAAAACACACACACAAAGAACAAATCAAATGCAATAAGAAATGTATTAGGGGATATTTACACCCAAGGGGGGAATAGGGACTTCAGCTACCTATTCCAGTATACCAAGTCCACCATCCTTAATCGAAGTCTGTTGTCCATTATCCAGGGCTCGTCTCAAAGCGGGTCCTCAGCCGAAACGGTTCAATACACAGTGGGGGTTCATCAGACGGTTCAGGTCCCACAGGGAATCTCTTCTTACTCTTCCTACATAGGCGTCCAGCTCTCTGTTATCACTCAGATTCTTCCTCCCGGTGCTTGCCAAACTTCGGGTAGCCTGCTCTCTCAAAGTATATATATATATATATTATATCCCAAAGTATGGGTGGCTTAACAGTCCAAAGGTTTGCCTCTGGAGCAGGACGTCCCTATAGGGCTCGGGGTGGAGCGAGCAGCTGCAAGACATCTCCCTTATCAATCTGCTGACCACTCCCTGCCGTCGGCCACACACCCTCCCCCTCCGACAGGGAGGGATGAGCAGTCCAGCTCCCAAGATCACCGGAGAGGGCATCGGCATTCCCATGGGTTGAAGAAGCAAAGGGCTGCAACAAGAAGAACCAGCAGGTGACCCCGGCGTTACTGTCCTTATTCCACGTCACCCGAGCCAGTGGCGCATGATCCGTTACAAGGGTGAAGTGCAAATAAGTAATATCTTAGGGTTTCCAGCGCCCACTTGATCGCTAGATATTCCTTCATACTGTGGAATGTCTTTGTTCCTGCGGCAACAGTATCCAACTAATGTACATGACTGGGTGTTCCTCACCTCCGTGTAGCTGCGATAAGATGGCCCCCACCCCTGTTTCAGACGCATCAGTCTGTATCACCAGTGGTTTGGAGAAGCCAGCCATCACCACACACGCAGGAGATCTCCTACATGGCAGCATGGATCTCGTGTATCATTCTACCCAAACTCTGCAATAAACCGGTTTCAACTTCTACACCCTGTGTCCTGGATTTGGAGGAGCCCAGTAAAAGCCACCGGGGTGGCGTGTAGCAGTGGACATTGCTACAGTAGGGAATCACCCTTCTGTAGCAGCTTGTTAACCACACAAGCGTGCTACTTTGTGAGGGGGCGGGGCCAGTCCCGTATGGCCTCCACTTTCTTCACCTGGGGTTTTACACATCCGCTCCCGACGGTGGACCCAAGGTACCGAGCCGAAATGTCCTCGGGTTAGCTGTTAGCACCGACCCCCCTTAAGGCATGCGATGCGTCCTTTTACCTCGGCCTCTCCTTGCTTCCAGGTTGTGGTAGGGTCTCACCTTCACCTTTTTCCCAGGCTCTGTGATGATGTAGAGCTGCACCAGATGGGTGTGTCCTGGTTCCCTGGAGAACATGTCCCGGTTCCGGCCGACCACCTCTGTCAGCTCTGTCTTCTGTGTTGGGCTCCGAGGTCCCCAGATCGGTGTGTTCCTGGTGCCCTCTGTCTTCTGTGTTGGGCTCCGAGGTTCCCAGATCGGTGTGTTCCTGGTGCCCTCTGTCTTCTGTGTTGGGCTCCGAGGTCCCCAGATGGGTGTGTTCCTGGTGCCCTCTGTCTTCTGTGTTGGGCTCCGAGGTCCCCAGATGGGTGTGTTCCTGGTGCCCTCTGTCTTCTGTGTTGGGCTCCGAGGTTCCCAGATCGGTGTGTCCCTGGTGCCCTCGGTGCTCTTGGTTAGCGGCCTCACCAGGTCCATTGCAGTAAGAACAAAAACACAACATAGTGTCCAACCTTTTCCCAGCTTAAACACCATCCAGACACACAGGTCAAGCATTTACCGACAACTCAAATAACAACTCAAGTCACAATTAAAACCATCTTTAGAAAGATGCTTGATGATCCTCAGACCAGGTGCTGTGGGTCCCGCTGCTGCCCTCATCTGTTTTTTATTTCCAAAAAAGCTCACAAATGTCGTTTAGTTTGACAACTCCAGCCCAGGCAACTGGTAATGAACGGTAGCATAGCATTTTGAGTCATTATTGATTGTGATTTATTTAAGGAATTTTGCACAGAAACAGAAACTAGTTGATCAATGCATCATTGGGATAAATAAATTGAGCCAAAATGAACATTTAAATATTAACCAACATTTATAACCAGTTTGCAAAGGGAGCGTACACAGTTTAGAGTCTTCCCTCAGGAGCTCAGCCCGGAGGACCAGCTACAGCGGACAGCGCTGCGTAAAGGTTTAAGAAAGCCTCGTTCTGCTTCCCATTGAACGATGTTGACGTGTGAGTACTATGGCTGCAGTCCTTTGGCTACGTGGCGCTTGGGTTATGCCGTTGAGGGACATAATCATCTTCCATTAAAGCGGTGGAGCCGGCAGTTGGTTTCACATAAATATGTTCACATAATATATATAATATAGCAACTCAATATCAATATCAACTCAGTCCCAGTCCTTGTTAAGCCAATGCTAGATGTCAAGGCTAGCCAACAGGTTGTTCACTCGCTGGTACAGGAACCACAGGCCCTGTGTGAGGGCAGGGCCGACGGACTGGGGGTGTACGTTGGAAAGCCTTGGGGGGGCCCAAGGCAGAGGGGGGCCCTTGGGAAGTTTAGATTTTTTTGGTTGTTCAACCAAAAAAGTATTTTTTGGTTGAACAAGTTTAGCTAAATTTCCTGATGAATATCGATCTAAATGCAAGCTTAGCGTATTAGTTTAATAAATTGGTATATCATTGTATTACAAAAAAGTAAAGACTGCTGTGACTACTCTGTGAACACCCCTTGCAAAAAGTGCAAAATGGTTCAGTCCACACAGCTGATTTCACGGGGAATCGCACCTTGCTTACGCTGAGACTTTTTTATCTGGATGGAGGTGTGGCATTATGTCACATCCACAGTTAAAGACATTGAAGTCTGGCTCTCAGAAGAGAAAGGAGAAGAAAGACAGGGAGAGAAGACAAAATGAAGGAAGTCAGGTTCTGACAAACTTCTTTTCAAAGAAAGGTGAGCACAAACGTTTAAACACACAAGATGAAATCCCATTCTTAACTGCCGTTACCTCCGTTACCTCCGTTATCGTTGCTAAAACGAACAGAGAACCCAAAGCAAGAGCAGACAATAGGCTACACTTTCAAATGAGGCCTTGGTTATTAAGGTAAAGGATAAATAAAGAGTACGGCAGGCTGATATTGCAACAGCAGGCTACTGATTTGAAGTTAATATTAAATTAATACTAAGCCGTTATTAGGCTACATGATAAATAATAACCTATAGGCTAGTTAGCCCCAGACGTCATGACATTACACAACGGCTTTGTCATTTTTTGGCAATGTGTAGTAGTAAGTAATATGGCATTTTAAGCTTTGTTTTATGCCTTATAGTATTCAATTGAAAAATATGTCCCATTCTTGTTCACTCTGGAAATATAACAGGTAAATACAGTCTTGTGTGGTTGTGTTTTCTTATACAGTAGCTTAAGTAGGCTATTGAATTATGGTTAAGTCATGATGGTAAGCTTTGTGATATAGCCAATGTTGGGGTATGGCCCTTGGGGGGTGGGGGCCCATCAGGACTTCTTGTATATAGGGCCCAGAATTTGGTGGTACGCCCCTGTGTGAGGGCACTGGGTTTGGACTGGATCGTGACAGGGACATGATACCATTAGAATGAGTTTTGAATCCCCCGTCTCTTATCATTGCATGTAGTATCTACTTCCTGGTGCCAGTGGAGGGGCGGGGCCTGTGCTCTCAGCGGCCAGCTATTAATCATGCATGATGTGTGCTTTTATTTAATTGGACCTGAAATATTCATACGCTTGGCATTCACTCGCTGACATTTGACTGGAGAGGGAGAGCGAGGAAGACAAAGGAGGAAGAGGGTGACAGAGACACAAAAAAGTAGTCAAAGAAACCGGTGAGGACACACGCACACACACACACACACAAGGAGAAGCACTGTTGTCTTTTCCTATCCGTCATTTTATGAGGTGGCTGGGGTGTGCATTGTCCTTTTGTATCGCCATCGCTACCTGGGCAGACAGAACATGACAGACACTACTGTTGGGGATAATGTCAAAGATGCCATTCATACGCGAGTTCCCTCTATTTAAGCTCTCTAGCCATGCTTTTCTGATGCTGCTTTTAGCTGCTGAGTTGTAATAGGAATTACAGGACTGTGGCCATTATATACAATGCCATTAATTGTAATCAGTTTTGAATAGACAAACCTCCTCTCCAAAGAGGTCTGCTGCCATTTCAAATGGGAGGAACACACACACACATACACAGACACTTACTTGAAGAAATACTCAAATACACTGAATGTTTATCCTATTCAAATGCCAGCAGTATATATATCTCTCAAATCAGGTCCTAAAGATTTGGGGAAAATCAAGAGCACCAGTGCAAATAGCACAGGAGGTCTCTTTCTAGTGTGTCTGTCCGGTGGTAGAGGAGACACCCCAGTTACCACACAGACTCCACAGCTCCTGTTGCCGTACGGCTCTTCAGGTTTGTGGAAGCAGGACATCATTAATCCAGCGACATGTCTGAGGGGATTCACGAAGCCGTTACCATGGCAATGGCTCCAAGGGGAAAACTACAGGGACAAGCTCAGACAAGGGTCCTGTTCCACTAAGGCCACCTGTTGCCTGTCCCCAGGCACATTAGAGAGCAGCCTCAGAGTAGCTACTAGATACGAACAGGTACAGGTCAATTTAACCAGGTAAGAACAACCTTTTACTCAGGTTAACTGAAACGGCTAGCTACAATGCTACATCAATATGAAGGATGACTCGACACTGCTTTGCCATTGTTTCCATGCTAGCTAGAGTGCTAATGTAGTTATCTCCTCCCCTCACAAACACGCACACACACGCACACACACGCACACACACGCACACACACACACACGCACACACACACACACACACACACACACATTCACACTCACACAATGCATACTTTATAATCTTCTCTCTACCGCGCCTGAGTCTTCTCCTTTAATCTCAGCCGGTACCCAGCAACAGATGGTCTGTCTTCCATTCTGCTGCTGCTGCTTCTTTGTGCGTGTGTGTCGGTGTGTGCGTGTTTGTGTGGGGGTCCGTGCGCTCGTGTGTGAGCGTGTTTGCTTTGTTTCTGTTTAGGTATGCTGCTCTATATGTGTATCAATATAGCAGTTTGTGAGTGTGTGTGGGAGTGCTGAATATTACAGTGTCTCCACACAGCCTCAGGAGAAGCACTCTCTCTCACTTTGTATTTCTTTATAACGTTCACACACATCTATCATGCGTGCACACACACACACACAAGCCTACCTGCTCATGTTTTCCTTCGCACTTACATAAATAATAATAATAGGATTCTATTGTCATACGGATTGACAAAACTGTTTCAGAGATAATTAACAACAACAATTTGTTTTAATGGAATTCACAGTCACTCGCTCTCCCAACAGGTGTCTGCCGAGTGTTGTGTTGTGTATGTGTGTCGGAGCGGTGTGCTCTTTGTCATGCGATTGGCTGCTTGGGCTGAGGAGGCGTGTGCTGGTAATAACATCTGAAGACAGAGAGAGAGAGGCAGATGGAGAAAAAGGAAGAGAGTGAGAGAGAGGGTCGCCGGTCTCCTACTTCAGCTTTGATAAAAGATTGTTAAAGACAGTTCGCCGAACAAGAGAGTACCAGGTGAGGAGGGGGGAGATACGACGAGGAGAGAGACGAACTGACTGGTACAGAAGGAGAGAGAGAACCGGGGGAGGGAAGCGCACAGCACAGAGGCAGGGAGGGTGACGACAGAACGATCGCTCATCCCCTCCCTCTACCGCCGCCCCCTTCACATCTCCTCCTGTCCTGCAGTCTCTCCTGTCAGCCTCCTGGTCCGTCCCTTTCTACCCTCATGTCTTACATGTGAGCGTAGTGAATTAAATGGCTTAGGGGGCGGGACCAGCCTGAGATTGACAGGACATCTGCACCCTTAAGAACCACTTAGAGAGAGTGAAGAGAGAGTGAGAAAGGAAGAGAGACCCTAAATATTCAACTCGTCAATAGCATGTTGCTGACTGGTCGGGGCTTCCCCTTCACCCTGTGAGCGGAACAGAGGGGGAGGAGGGAGGAGAGAGGAGGAGAGAGGAGGAGGAGGAGAGAGGAGGAGGACAGCGGAGCAGTAAGAAGAGAACTGAAAGGTGCTTGTTGCCGGGTACCTCATCAGGATTTCAGTGATGTGGATCTGGAATACTGCTCCAAGGTAAAAAAAGGAAGGCAATTGGAATGACGGAATGATGGATTGAATGAGATGGACAGAGGAAGATCGAGACAGAGGAACTGATGGACGGACATATGGACGGACAGATGTAAGGAAGACAGAAGAGGAAAGGCCTAGATGGGCAAACAGACGAACGGGCAGACGGATGGACAGAGTTAGTCTGTCTCGCTCCACCATGTGTGAAGATGTGTCCCGGCCTTCCACTTAGCCACACTTTGACGAAAACACTCCACCACCACCAACGCTTCCCTCCTCCACAAAACGCTTCACTTCTCCATCCACCACCTGCTCTCTGCGGCTCTCCACAGAGAAGAGAGGAGGAGGAGGAGGAGACCGAACGAGGCAGAGGGGCAGAAGAAAGCTGGAGAAGTTATCAGAGGGAGGGAGGAGTACAAAGCACCAGCGACTGAGCAGAGACACACGTCTTTGAGAGATGTACAGAGAAGAAGAAAAGGGAGAAGGAGTGTGAAATGGTTTTATTGTATGGCAGAACCCGCGACAGAATTGAAAGGCAAAGAGACGAAGGAAATTGAAAAGAAAAAAAGAGGAGAGAAACTAAAGATGGGGGATTGGAAGGAAGGAGGAAAAAGGAAGTTGAGGGGCGCTTGATATCAGCTGGCGATATCAACAACACTCACTCAATGTGTGCGTGTGTAGAGCAGGATCCCGCTTGAACCCGACACAGGAGCAGCAGAACAACATGAACTACATCTTTGGCAACAACACGCTGTACCCACGCAGCGGCCGCTCAGGGGGCAGCCACGGGCCGGGCCACGGGGTCAAGCAGAAGCAGGGGCCCAAGCGGGGCTCCTCAGAGGAGCTACCGCCCCACGCCGCTCACTCGCCCTCCAGCACCGCCACCACCTCCTCCCCGGCCCCGTCCTCCGCCTCCTCCTCGTCCTCGCGCTGGCAGCAGCTCATCACGTTCTTCTCTCGGAGGAGCGCCTTTGCCGACTGCATCACCTCGGCGCAGGTACCACACACCTCCACCCCCTGCTCCACCTGCCGCTGCGGGCGGGGTCTGAGTGTTTGTGTTTGTGTTCGCAGGCCGGTACGCGTTCAGCGTGGTCGTTTGTATACGTCTTTTCTTCTATATATTTAGTTTAGAGATATTTCTCAGCAAATCTTTGGTGGGTGAGCATAAGTGTGTGTGTGTGTGTGTGCGCTCTTTCTGTGTGTATGTGTGAGTGCGTCAGCGTGTGCACTTTAAACAAAACAGGGGAGTATAAGTTCATGGTGGTTATCCTAGACTAGACTTTTACTGAAGTAATTCAATCACAAGGGTATCATATGAACCATACATGTAATGCTCATAGCATAATGATAACCATGGTGGTGATCCTGCATGTATACATGTTTATACATGTGTGTGCAAATATGTGTTGGGTGTCTGTGTGTGTGTGTGTGTGTGTGTGTGTGTGTGTGTGTGTGTGTGCATGCTTCCATGTGTAAACATGAAGAAGCTATGTGTGTAGGAAGGTCTCCATGTATGTCTACACGTGCTGTTATGTGAGTGCAGGGCAAAGACTTGGTGCAGGGTGGGGTACACACGCATGTGTATTTGTGTGTTTATTAGCGTGTGTGTGTGTTTCCTTTGGTCATCATGTTGGCAAAAAAAGAATGAAGTGAGAAAGAGCGACAGGTAGGCAGCCAGTGAGGCGACCCGTGAGGTCTGAAGCTACGCAGGCGCTTTGATGTTTCTGATACGGTTGCCATGGAAATGAGCCCTGTTACAGTGTTCTGTTTAAGAGCAGAGCGCTTGTTGCGTTGCCATAGAGGAACCATCGTATATATAGCTGGACGCTGAGGCCAGGCTTCTTGAATCTGTGTGTCTGATTGTCTGGCAGGGGAGGTGATGACCCATCTACCCCGCTCACAGAGGAGTACCGTACCATGACACCGTAACATTCAGCAGATGGATTTCATTGAGGTGAAAATGCATCTGATGAGTATATAGGGACAGCAATTTCAGGAGGGAGGCTGATCTGAATATCTGTGATGTTCAGGTTATCTGGTGAAGACACTTAAATTATCAAGATTATCTCTCACTCCTTTGGTTCCTTGCACAATAATTCAAATTATGTTCAGATATTTCAACACATTGGCCTGTATATATTCTTGGCCTGTATATATTCTAAATAAAATGCTTATTTCTGATGTTATTCTGATCAGAATATGATGTTTACATGACCAGCATGTGGGTTAAGGTTTCTTCAGCTCATTATTCAGCTAAAGCACGCATAGGCTTACAACAAATACACTAACACAATATGAGATTAGCATATCGAAGTATGCTGAAGACAGACAAAGTTATGCTTTGAGAGCCGGGCTCCTATTGGTCAGATTGGGAGACTCTTCAGTCTTATGACGTATTTGAAGTCAGTCAATATATTAAAATATATATGAATGTCACATTTATATATGTATACATATATGTGTGTTGAGTATTGTGTTGTACAATGTTTCATTTTATTTCCTGTAATCCAAACACTCAACAGTGAAGTACGTCACAGCAGGCTTAGTGTGCATTATGAGGAATCAGCATTTCACAACCATTGTTTTCATTTTCCTTTACAGTATGCCTTAGATGGGCAGGCTATGATGTCAGTTGTTTTATTGCTTATGTAATATTGATGCACGTTGACATCCGTAGTAAACACCCAGTATCGATTACTCACTCTAGGTGCTCACGGCCGCCTAAAACAATATTCAATTCTGCACTTTTACAGGTCTTTGGCCCAAATGATTTATGGTTATGGATAAAAACCAAAACTTCCCCTCACTCTCATCTGATACGTCTCGTATTCACCTTTTTCTCTCCATCTCTCCATCGCTCCATGGGTCTCTCTGCCTCCGTCTCTCTCTCTCTGTTCCTCTCTGTTCCGCTCATTGGCAGGATTCATATTGGACCGTCTAAGTGTGTTTCCCAAGGTGTTGCCACTTTCCTGTCCAGAGCACTTACTGCAGGACTGATGGGCCATTATCCCATAACACACACACACACACACACACACACACACACACACACACACACACACACACACACACACACACACACTCACAAACA
>JAOPJO010030821.1:0-10707 GCA_027123675.1 Molva macrophthalma
ACACACACACACACACACACCCACACACACACCCACACACACACACACACACACACACACACACACACACACACACAGTAGTAGTAACTTTATTTTTATTTTAAAAATAAATATTTAAATAAAAACAACACTGGTTTCCATATCATGGTATAGCCAGTACATTTATGAATGCATTCATTTACAAATTACCTCAAACTATAACAGGACTGGTTTTTGTTGTGTTTTGAAGTCAAGTCAGATTGATTAAGATTGATAGAATTGATTAAGCACAGACATGTAGTCATACACAGGAGCATCAAGTCTTCCTATCTGGTTCACATACCAAACCACAGACAGTCCAAAGGGCCCGAAAGCTACAAAATAACCTTGTGGTGAAGAGGGAAAAAAAAGGTGCTGTTTTAAATTAGGAACATTACACCTATGAACATACAAAGGAAGACAATTAGGAAAAAAGAAAAGTATTTGGATATGTGGTATTTAATGGAAGGCCACCATCCAGTGGTTACATGTATCACTCACATGTCCGCTATCATTCTGTCTATCTATCATTCTATCTATCTATCATTCTATCTATCTTTCTATTTATCTATCTCTGTATCTCTCTATATCTATCTAGATATCCTGCCATATATCTATCCATTTATCTATCTTTCTATCTAATATCTATATGTCCGATTGCCTTTAGTTTATTTTATTTTAAAAAGAGACTATGGCTATTTGCCATCAGTAGTCCCTGGCCAAGGTGTTAAACAGGTTTCTAAAATACATCAACGCAAAAACAGAAAGCAGTTTGGAAAAGGACACACAACAGTGTTTGAAAACAGTAAACAGTTATAACATATACATACAAATACACATATAGAACAACATTGCAAACAAGCAGGACATAGGGCAAGCCGCAGCAAAAAAAGTGCTGACATGTGCATTAATCATCCATATTTATACATGTCTGTGTACAGTATCCATCACTGTGTGTGTTTGTCTTTCTAATTCTCTACGTGCTCCTGCCTCAGATCCGAGGGAGGCTTTAGACATGTTGTTTGTCTTGGAGAACTTCCCAGAAAATGAATCAGAGTGCTTTTAGCGAGGACTTAGCGGTATCGTATACAGTAGCGCTTCCACACCCCGCCCACCCTACCCACCCCGCCCCCTCCTGTCTCTGCCAATATTCATCTTCCTCTGAACTCCGGGAATCCACGGGCTCCTGTCTTAGTAAACTTCCCTTCTCCTTTCCTCCTCATACTTGTGGTTACATTCGTGTACTTTTGCAGGTCATCATAGACTATCACCCGATTACAAGAGATGGATATATGAATGTATGGAGAGATGGATGGATGCTGAATGGATGGATAATGAATGGATGGTTGGATGGATGGTGAATAGATGGATGGTTGGGAGGGTGGGTAGCTGGATAATGAATGGATGGATGGATGGATAGATGCATAGATGATGGATGGATGGATCGATGGATGGTTGAATGATGAATGGATGGATAGATAGATGGATAATGGATGGCAGGACAGATTAGCCAGTTGGTGCTGCAACAGTGGACTTTATACATGCAAAATGCATACGCTTGGCATGGTTCATAATATGCTGGTTTATTGATAGATATTATATTATGAACACTATATATTGTATATGTGACAGATATGCTATGGGGGGCCGTCGTCCGACCTAATGTAGAAAGTTATTTTCAGGTTATTGGTCAGGTAAGTAGCCCTCAGAAACAAAACTGAACGGTCTCTCTTTGGGCCACATGGTGTCATTCACAGCTCAGAGCTCACAGAAGGGCCAGACCAGACCAGGGGGTCATGTGACTCTCTTCTTCTATTCAGTGACCACCACCTGAGCCGGCGGTGCTAACGATGGTCTGGCACGCAGCGCACAGCGCTAGCCAACCCGCGCCAATTAGCAGGTTGCATGCGAAGGGCTTGGGTCTGATCCAAACCTCAGAATAGTGGGGTCATTTTCTTCCTCCCTCTCTTTGTTCAGGGCAGTGCCATGAAGGAGGAAGTGAAAGCACAGATAATCTCATTAGTAAAACATAACTTTGTCAAGGCTTTAGTTAGTTTAAGCCTGACTATGGAGCATTTATACAGCAGCTTAATTTCACTCAAATTGCCACATACGGAGGCCCCATGCTTGTGTAAGCTTGATGGGACTAATGGTTCTATGAATGAATCCCTTGTCTCAATATGGGTTATTGTTGTTGTGTCTTTTGTGGATTTTCTTGCTTGTATTGTTTGAAATCTGGGGGGGTGGGGTGGGGTGGGGGGGAGGTAGGGCTGCAAAGGGCCCGCAATTCACAGCAGTGCACTTGTACTTGCACTTGTATGTGCAAAAAACTAATTGTATGTGCAAAAAACGAATAAACTAATTATTATTTTTTAAACATTTATTTTTGCATTTTTTAATGCTTTTATCATAGAGTGAGATAGACAGGAAGGTATGTGAAGACATGTAGCAAAGAGCCACAGGCAGGAATCGAACCGGGTTGCTGCGGTAAGGACTGAGCCTTTACTGGTACGCGCTCTACCCAGTGAGCCACCGCTGCGCCCCAAATAAACTATTTCTAAGGCTATCGATTGGGCTTTACTGTTTATGAGGGATTAATTCGTCCAAATGTTTCTCTGCTGACCGATGCCACCCAGTTGGTTGAACTGGTGTTTTGAGAAAATGTTGCTGACCTTTGACCCTGAACTCGACCCCTGGACTGAAGGAGGAGATCATGAATGTCCGCTTAGTTCATGTTGACCTTGAGAGGTCAAAACAACAAGGGGGTAAAGCCACAACAATGTTGATCTGTTTGGACTTGTGTCTGGGGATCAACCTTTACTCCAAGCTATAGGGGGACACAGAAGCTTTGCTCCAAAACCAATTCCTGAATCTGAGCAGAAAATTGTGTTTTGTGTGGATATTTCAAGAAATGATAAAGCCCATACTATGATTTGTTATTATAATCTGAACCCACCAACACAAGCACAACGTAGGTGCATCCTAACTTGTGCCATGCTCAGATTAATCTACCAGCACCACAGTTTCATAATTTCTTCTTTGATCTGCAACGGCTAATTGTATTTGACATTCATAAGTGTGGAATGTTCTGCTCAGCTATTTAGATAAATCTAGGTGGTCTTAAGAATTACAAGGAAATAATCCCCTTAATGAGGTAACTATGAGCGCCCAGGGAATAAGCGGTATGGGGCCAACTGTAGGTGCTTAGAGATTACATTTTACAAGCTGGTTTTAGACCAGAGAGGAGGAATGACAATACACCATCCAAACCAGAAGAGGACGCTGCTCGCCTCTTTTTAGCTTTCTAAAGCCCGGTTGGGAATTCTGTATTAGCAACTGAAATAGCAACTAAAGACCGAGGACCAGATAATACGTGTGATGTTTTCGGTTTGAAATGGTCAATATATACCAGTTGTTTTTTTGACCATGACATTTGTTCTCCATCCATTGAAGGGCAGATTTTTTGCAATACAGCTGGTTGTGTGCGTCTTTTTTCCACAGCTCCAACTGCCCTCTCTGATGCCGGGAGGAGAGTCTGATGCTGGGAGGACGTGGTTCTGTTTAAACAGCAGTTGGAGTGATGAAAGAGATACAGCGACCTCCAACTCTTCAGTGTCATTTGAGGTAACTAGAACTAGAGGAAAAAGGCACCTATAAATCATTGAGTTGGTTTGTTATTGTAATAATTAAATATATAATAATTAGGTCATATTAAGCATGGCCTCTGCAGAAGACATGAACGTTGATCATTTTAAAGTGCTCTCTATTAAACAAAGTCTATTAGTTTGAGTTCCAACTAAAAACAAGTTGGGTCTGTTAAATGTTCTTTTTTCTTCTTTCTCACCCACTGTTTATTTAAATCACCCTCGATAACTTCAGTCAAGTTCTGAGGTTTACTCACTGTAATATAGAGATAAATAATGATAATTAAAAACAATATCTGCAACTTGCAGGCCTACTTGTTGCTAGTGTGATTGCCACGTCGCAAGTGTGGGGGTGGGGGCTTGTGAAATGAGTACCTTTCAAACTGCAAAGTCAACTTGAGCCCTTAGGATAGGCTGGGACAGGACAAATGGAGGACAAGACATGCTCTTTTGAATGTTGGGTTTGAACATCACCTGCAGTTCACCTTGAAAAACATGAACACCCATCTTTCGAACAGGAAAGCTCATCTTTCAAAGTCATGACAGGCTGAGGCAAACCTTGCATCTGGGAAACTCCGGCATAGACCTTTGACCTTGTTGTTAGGTTAGTAATGCAAGAGTTAATCGGGCAGTTTGATAAAGCGTTTACTTATCTCATTAATATGGATGTCTACTTGATTGTAAGGATTTGACCAGTAAAGACGTTAACGATGTTGTGTAATTCACATGCCTGCCTGCATTATGGTGTCATACCACTGCCAGCCAATAGAGGTCTCACCTGATTTATTGAACTCTTAATGTTTCACTTATTATTGCATACCCCTTGTATGAATACACACAAACAAACCTGTAGGAAAACATTGAGAAAGATAATGTGCCTTTTTTTTGTTTCACAACAGAAATGACCTTGGAAATGCCTCCAACCATGGTAGACACTTTCATTGAAATCTCAATTCATCGATAGTGACGTGCATGGCACGTCCTCGACAGCGTCAGGGCCGCTCCGTATCGAGGGATCTGGCAGCCTGGCATGCACAGTGTGGGCTTAAGGCTACGCCGTAAGCTGTTATACTACTCTACTGCCCATGGCGGTCAGATGGTGACGAGGTGTATTTCACAGACAGTCCTTGGTGGGGTTCACGTTGGGGGCACCGTGTGGCCCATGAGCAGAGGTCTCCTTCCACCCAGAGAATCTCATGAACACACATTTCTTACTTTCTTCCCAAAAAATTCCCCCCTTTAGGAAAAAAAAAGAGATGGGGCTTTTTTTCGCTCTGGTGCTTTTGCAAACAGTGTGTGTTGGTTTACTTTACTGCCCCGGTCATAATTCAACTGTGCAAACCGTGAAGTGTACAAAAGAGGACAGGACCCTTCCCCGCCCCTCACCCGTTAGACAAAAGGTTAGGAGGCATGGCAGCCAGCTGCTGTGTCTTCAAGGGGATGGGTATAGTATGGAGCCCACTGGAAATATCCCCGCAGCTCGTGATCGCATGATCACTGGTGACAAGTTATAAAAAGAGGATCCTCCTGGGGGGCACCCAAAGGGGACCCCCTGGAGACATGGGGATCAAAACAGACACAGAGAGAGAGAAACGGAGTGGGGGTCTGACCTTATAAGGGAGAATTCTGTTGGTGTAGCTCAGCAGTGCTCCGGACTCCACTGTATTGTGGGCCCTGGTAATTTCTTCCAGCTCTTCATCGTCATTGTGTCGCACACTAGCTTGAATAACCCAGCTGGAATCAGGTGGATGTGCATGTCTGATTTCTATGGGATTTTGTAGTTTATTTTTGTGAATGAATGCCACCAATACACACTTACACATATATGTCAATGAGGTACTCTACTGGAAGTAAACAGGTCACTTAAATGACTTGTATGGTGATACATTTGTAATGACTAGCAATTAAATGTAAATACCGTAGCACAATTTCCTATATTTCCAATGCCTCCTCAAAACGACATTTCTCTCCTATGTAACCTGTGACCTAGCCCTGCTTTCCTCCTATCCAGGCCAGCCGTTGCTAAGCTCTGTGATTTCGGCTCTTGTTATGATTCTGAGAGGGGACAGGGAGCAGCACTCCTCTCGTCAGGGTGAGAGAAATGCTGCTGAGGTGTAAGAGGAAAAGAGAGCGAGTGATGTCAACCATATCTATAAGGGGAGACGCCCGCAAAACCTCCAAACCCAATACCCTTCCTGGTCTGCTGGGCATCGAAGTCAAACCCCTCGGGAGGGGGTTCGGGGGGTACAGGGAGGAAAGGCAGTTAAGATAGCATATATAAATACATATATGTTTGTATGTGTGTGTGTGCACACGCGCGCGTGTGTGTGTGTGTGCATGTGAATACTCGAGCAAGTGCATCCTAATGGGGAGATGTTGCCTTAAGCCCATGGCCGCTATATGAGAGGCCTGGCATTTGGACAGGGATACATTATAGCAAGTGGGCCTGGTGTTAGAAGGTCTCATGTGACGTGATCCAGGCCTTTGGTTTGGGATCGATTAGAAGAATGTCTTCTAATCGATGCACCAAGCACCAACCTCAAAGTATAACTGCTTCATATTCAGAATCACAGAGAGCTTTGTCTCCATGTAAGTGTACACATACAATACTTTTTGTTCTGGTATGTTGTAGTATAAAAATACAAAACGCGACTGTAAATGGATTAAATTTATAAAATATACAATTAAATCATCTAAGATATAGTGAAAGTGTATGCGTGTGTGCGTACAGAGTAACCTGGGATGAATCAAAAAGAAAGTATGAATTAATCACGGGGTTGCTTGCAGTAGGCTACAGTACGGACGTCTCCATTACAGTCGCATAAATTGGCGTGAGCAGACAGGGCGAGACGCTCTTTGTGTCGGCGGATGCTCGCAGAGACTTTCATTCCGCAGATAAGCAGAGCAGGGGGAATGTCAATGACGGCATGTGTTTAGAAAGCAGACGTCTAGCTCCCCTGTAGGTCTTCCATTTTGTAATGTCACGGCAGCGTTATTTAGAAAATATCCGCTTTCCCGGGTGCACTTGGTTTGTGAAGCTGTGTGAGTCATAGCACATAGTTCCAGCATGTTGCAGACTTAACGGTAGAGTTTATCCGTCCTTGGAATGTAGGCCTATAAACTTGTCCAATTATAGCGTTCCTGTTTATTTATTTAACAAGTAAATCTTAACGCTTCCGAAGGATTGCATAACTTCCTTATTGAGGTATATTCATCACTGAATATGTAAGTAGTTATTCATTACATTCCCTCAGACGCAGTATTTCTATGCATTACATTTGATGCATTGGAAGTAGCTGCACCTCGTGTTCTTTTGGAATGCTAATAAAGTCAGCCAGTGCAGAAGGGTGCAATTACTCAATGGAGCAAACTTTTACTTTAAGAAAGATAAAAGAGCCAATGCACTACTGTAATTTAAGAGTGTGTGTTCCCAGTATCCATGGTAAATAATAATAACAACGTACCACCAATGTGAATACTTTCCGACAAGTTTTTACTTGTGGCCTAATTATCTGAAATAACCTATGTAAAAAAAAGACTGTTCTTTTTCGTTTTAGCTATACTGATGTTATTCACTCCTCTTTTATTTGCTGGCTTTTACACCATTCAAGGAAGATAAAGTCAATATCAGAGGGAAAGTAATGAAACAGATGCACCCACATAGACGCATCCGTTTGCACCCATTTGGGCCCTACAACTAGATATGGTCTGGCTAACGTCCTCGGCCATTTTGCTATTTCCGAGGTGACCTTATTTCCACGGTTAACTCTCGTCCCCTCAGCCCCCCTTCTGCTTCCAGGGCTCACATGTGCGGACTAAACACTTAGCTAAACACTTAAACTCTCTATGGCAACTGTCGGCCAAACAACGGTCAACACAGCCGCGCTCGCAAGTGCGAGGTGGCCGTTTGTCTGCGAGAGTGCTCTGTGTGGGAGTTGGCTGTAACCTGCACTTTATCACTACTGCCCTTCCTTCGTCTTATAAACCTCCAAAAAAAAAAAACATACCACAGCCTCTGCTTTGTTCTCAGGAAGTGTCAAGCGCTCAGCCAAGTTTCTTAATAAAAACAACTTAGTAGTAACTGAATTGTATAGAAATAAAGAAAACATGTCATGGAATTCCTCATCATTTCTGAGATAGCGTTCGCTTCTTCATGTCCAAAACCGTTGTGGAATCTGTTCTGGAAATCGACTGTAGCAGGCAGTGTTTGGGCTGGGGGTGTGTGGAGCGAGACTTTCTAAAAAGAGGACAAGAGGACCTTTATGTTGAAGGCCAGTGTTTCTCTCTGCTGTCTCTGCATCTAGGGCCGGTGAAGGCAGGGAAATGTCTTATTAAAGTTCCCCTCTGTCATCCACCTGGCCTAGTTTAGGCCCGGCTATGGTGGCGCTCCTTCACTAACACCTCTCCATGTGAAAGACACTACCCACATTATTCAGCCTTTCCTATGCTGAGCTTGGGCTGGAACGTTTTGCTTGGTCTTAATTCTGCTTACTTTGGCACCCAGTTGCCCGGGGACTGACGGCTTATTCATCTCCGGACGGACAGCTTCAACCTTTTGCCCAAGGAAAGAGTGGAGCTGGATCCCCCTCTTGTTCACTGATGTTCAGCTATTGAGGGAATGTTTCCCCAACATGTTCCTGAATCATTTATCTGTAGGGATGTATGGGAGAAGAATAGGGTCTTTGTGCGCTTTCCCTCTCTAGTCGCCATTATGCATGGTGGATCAGTTAATGATCATCATCTATCCCTTGTTTGACAGCAACCGATATATAGTTCACCCTGGTTGTTGCTCCCACTCTCCTTTTCAACCAATATTGATTTATTTGTGTTTCTCCAAATATGCCTTATTCCTCTTCTGTCGTTCTTGCACCACCATGCTCTTTCCCATGTTTGATTGGCACAACTAATACAACAAATACAAAGTTGAAAATTCTTGAGTGTTTTTTTCATCCTAGCAAGAAGGCAGCTTGGATAATTACAGGTAGTGGCAACACTTAGATCTCCTCCTACATCTCTCCTCCCTCTCTGTTGGTCCCTGTACACCAAGTAAAGGCTCCTCATGTTGAAATAAGCATTCAAAGCTAGCGGGCAACCCTAACTCTTTAACTTAACGGTAGAACATTTGGGAAGAAAAAAGAAATAAGCAAAGGTTCTAATGCAAATGATCTTTGCATGAATGAAACTCTGACATGTGTTAGCTTGTGTGTGTTTGCTTCATATAATGTGCAGGAAGGTGTGTAGAGGAACTCAAGGAATCCAAGTTACTTGGAAGCACGCTTTCCCCAGGAGAAGCTGCTACCTTGGCCCTGACCCTGCCGTAATAAAAAAACAAGCCTACAGGACTATTTCTACCTTCCGTCAGAGGTATTTGCTGTTTTGCCCTCGGGCTCCCAGGAAAGACTAAAACAGAAACATGGGAAGACAGTTAGTAGAGCCCCCTACTCATGTTGATGTTGTGTAAAATTCCGGCTCCAAAGACATTGAGCCGAGCTTTTGTTATCTGCGTGTAGAGAATGGAAGTTATATAAACGGGCTACCGTAGTTCACTTGCATAATCTGAAAAATTCAATTCAAATGTACAGTCCAACAGCCCTTTTACATAAATAGACAACCCCACTGAGCTGAAAATAGAGGAATGTGCAGGCCATGTTCAGATTCTAACAGATATTGTATTGGGTTTCATAACACCCTGGAATTTCCTGTGCCCAAAGAATATATGTCTAAATATATTCTATGTTACACAACATAACACATGGCCGTGGCTACAAGATGTTTTTAGGGATTAAGAAGTTTTGCTAAGGATCTTAGCCTGTCAAAAGAAGACTGTCATCAAGTCAATGGTGTACCATTGCAAGGACTAGCATTGTAATTACCTCCACACTCAAGGCCTCCATTGCTTTACACATGAAGGCAGTACTCGTCGGCTCAGCAATCTCGTTCAGCTCTGTACTGCTGGGATTTTCCAACGGCTAAGGCCATGACACGGGTTTTCTTGCATGGGAAGAAGCTAATGCCTCTCCTAACAGTCGGTTTTATAGCGAGCACGACACGCCTTTACTGCTACGGCCGTGGTTGTTTACTGACATTCTGAGGGATCCGGAGAGGTTTGCCGCAAACTGCCTCGCTTTTGTGACTGAAATTGAAATAAAACCATCGTAATTATTCACATGTGCAATAGCCCCCGCCGACACTAACACACGGCAAACGGCCGTGTTTGATGTAGCGTGCGACGGGAGCACCCACAGCGGTTGATCCTGCTTTCTCTGGCTGGTGGAGCCCAACTGGGCCTGCGAGTGGAGCAGGTCAGCGCATGCCATGGGCGATGACTCTGCTCCTATCTTAAAGAGGGACCTCAGAATGTCGTGCTGACCTAGCATAACTTGCGTATGGCTGCAGGGGAAGGCCCCACAAGAGATAGAGAAGACAAGACAAGTCAGGATTGTGGTGGTTGATGGGGGTTCAAGGGGTTGTCTCGCTCTTCTAGACGGTTGCTTCATCACCGCTGGGTCAACACGTCTCCATTGTAGCTCTTCCGCGCTAGAGTGGCTGTCCATCGGTGAACGCTCCACAAAGTTTGCATGTGAGTACTTGTTTGGATGTTTTACAGCTCAACGGCGCTCTGTGTGGTGATGGATTGGGCTTGGGTCTAATGCCAGACTCCTCCCTCTTTCACAGCAAACAGCTGATTTATGTCTGGTCATGGACACTTGTACTCTGTGGCCCCGGAATTTGAAGAATGCTAAAGACCCCTCCTCTGCTTGTTCTGTCCACAGTCGAACAAATGGAGCTGGCGCCCTGTTGGGTACGTGAAGGCACCTCTCCCACTGCAGGGCAGACAGGCAACATGTGAGGAATCGCAGAAGCAAACCTATACATCTGTTCTTCTCACCTCTATATCAGTGTATATTATTAGTAGTTTGTATATATTATTAACAGTTTTCAATAAGCACAAACCTGGCATGATTCTTCTCAATGCTAGTTGGGGGGGGGGGGGGGGGGGGGGGGGGGGGGGGGGGGGGGGGGGGGGGGGGGGGGGGGGGGGGGG
>JAOPJO010030837.1:0-10703 GCA_027123675.1 Molva macrophthalma
CACACACACACACACACACACACACACACACACACACACACACACACACACACACACACACACACACACACTTTGTCAGTCCTATTTAGAGGTGAATTTACACTAGTCATTGGGTAAGAATTGAATTCAGAAGTTTGATCGATTAGTCAGTTTGGATTAGAACCAACGAGCTCCTTTGAACTCCTTTGTTGTAACAACCTTTAATTTCCAATGAAAGTGTTTGACCTTCAAAACGAGCGAAGCTAGTTAATAAGTAGCCTTGAAACGAGTTAAGCTAGTTTCTCTGTGACTTGCAGGCCGTATCACCTCAATCTAGTCTAAAAAGTGGCCAATAATTGACCAAGGAGGGAGGCCATTTTGTTCACGTCCTCGTATGCAGTGTACGCACACATCCACCTTCAAATGACTTATCGTTGTTACCGCAGCAACGATGGCATTGCCTCCTTTGTCAGCTGTGGAATTTGCCGTTGCAATGACGTTGAGCCATAATAAAGACCCGGTGTGTGCAACAACATTAAGCCATAATAAAGACCCGGTGTGTGCAGTTTGCACCTGCCATTCATCATGAAAGATACACACCCTAATATTAGACAGCGGTTACTATACTATTGTTTTCTGTCACTTCGATAAGTGAACTTACTTACTGCTACTGTTAGTTAATTTAGCTTAGCTTTTGTTGTCTAGATCGGTCAGTATATATTTGTATGTTTGTTAAAGTGCGTAATGTTCTCTCTGCTGCCCTTCCCATGGTGCAACGTTCCCACCGGTGTGGAGTAGCAATAGCATAGCGCTTTGAGGTCAAAGCTGTGTATGTGTAAACAATCGCAGACGCACGCACGCATGCACGCACGCACACGCACGCACGCACACACACCCTTCTGAAGGCAAATACGTACTTGCAAAAAACGCACACAGGCCCACAAATCAAGACAGACAGACAGACAGAGTACCAGTGGTCATGAGGACAGCAGACTGGGATGTGCTGAGCTTCTCTGCTGGGCGTGTGAAGTCAGCTGCCCCAGCCACCACCAGCCCCTGAGGAGGAAGAGGAGGATACAGGAAAACGTGGTTATGATTGCTAGGAGACACGGAGTGAGATTTGAGTCAGTTCGAATTCTAGGACAGGGTCAACAGCTGTGTGTGCAGTATTTCAATCATCTGCAGTTTATTAACTATTGTTTTCAACCAGATATGATTTGATTTTGCCAGGAGATGATGACTTTATGACCAAACGTACCCATTTAAACACGGGAGCCCAGAAGAAAACCGTCTTTGGACCTATATAAAAAAAAAAGGTTCAGACATCGATTTAAAAGGTGTTAAACAGTTGGTGTAAGAGGTCTGTATAACGGTTGCAGCAGGGGTCATTATGACATGTCTTGTTTGCGCGCGAGTAAGTGTTTAAACGCAACTTTACACTTTAAGAACGGTTATGAACGTGTAAGGAGGCTAGTCCAACAGCATTCCAGCCATAAGAAGAAAGCTGTCATCAAAAGGGTATTTAAGTGACACTTAAGTCAACTCACACATAGCAAGGGGGTAAAACATTGTACGTGTTCACCTGTCAGTTGTGCGTAAGGCTGCCTTTCTTTGCAGAATCAAATATATATAAATAAGAATACCTAAATACTGTATATAAAATACAATAATATATGCACTTGACTGATCATTATTGTTACACTAATAGTTGGTTACAAGTTGTGGCCAACTATTTAACAGGTTGTTATACTTATAGTCACCAACAGCTGACTAAATGCACCTTTACAGACCAGCAACGAGCTTTTTCCATTCTTGGAAAAAAACAACACGGCGTCACGTGACCCCGGTGCGCGCAGCAACAGCGCGCATTGCGTGCGGCGAAACCGCAAATGCAGAGCCAGCGTGTCGCCTTTGACACGAATGCCGAGTCTGCAACCACCCGAAATAAATGTGTTTCTAAAGTCAAGTTGACATGAAAAACGGGTCGAATTTAACGAATGCATAGGCTTTATCAAATCTTAATGAAATCGCCTGGAAAGCCCTTGGAAAATGCATGAGTGTATAATTCAGTCATCTATTTAACTAACCACAGTATTCAGGATGTACCAGTTTACCACACCATAGGCCTGCATGCATGTGCAGACAGACGCTGTTGGCGAAGACATTTGCGGCACCGTACAAATAGAAATAAACCTTGAGGCAAACGCGTTAACTTACCTGCAGGGTGGTTATAGAAGGGTCTAAATCTCGCGGGTAACACACGTTCCACGCTGTCCAACACGCGGTGGTAGAAAACCCGGACACCTAATGATGCCATGTTGACTGAGAAAATAGGATCTCAGTCGGTGCAAGCGAAGGGATTGCGTTTTGAATCGTACAGATATGACAGATCACCTGAGGGAGGCAAACCCGCCCCTGACATGTCATTGGTCTGGCAACATAACTACCTAATCTATACGTACCACGCCTATATTTTGTAATTTAAGTAGAAACCCGATTTATAAATTATTATATTTTCCGTTGTTCACAAATAATCACTAATAAATGTTTGTATTAAGATATGGATGTAACACACTCATGTATTATACTTATACGGCTGCTTAGATCTTGGAATGCCTATTTTGGTGGCACTGAAACGCATATATGTATGGGTAGGAAGCCTTTATCCGATTTAATACAACAGAATAGCGTAATTAGTATGCGCATGCGCTCCAAGAGCCAGCGCGTCGACTAGACAGACGTATTTATTAAGTAGAGGGCGTCTAACAACCTCGCCCACTGTCCACTCACACATAACGTGTTGGAAACGCCCTCATATGCGTGCGCTCTCCGTACTTGCGTATGACACTGCGGAGGAGGAGCTACACTCTACCGCGACTCATATGGGAGCGAGCCGAGAGAAAAACACAAACTCTGACAGCTTTTCAATTAACACTCGTGGGCAATTGAGTCCGCGTGACGCGATGGAATAAAAGTTAACATTAGAGTACGCGAACTTTTTTTGCGCACTGACGCGACGCCGATGGGATTTTGACAACATGCCGAGCACCAAAAGGCTAATTTGGGATATCAGAAAGCGTTCAATCTGTTCCAGCGATTCAAACTTCACCCGGACTAACTTCCTGGGTAAAAAAAACAAACGAGTTTGTGTTTAGCAGACGTTACTAAATGCAGGCGTACTTGTGTGTCATTTACATGTCAGTGTTTGTTTTGATACAAATCCGTTCACTTGTCAGTGTGGCTAAGGACAGTGACTCGGCCACTTCCCTTTTGGCATTTGGTAAACATGTTGCCTCACATGCGATCGTGGATGTGTTGATGCAGTTTGTTGTTGTCCCGATGGGCATGCATATAGTCCTTTTAGGATTCATACTTGCATTACTACAGCATTGAAAACTCAATAATAATCCATTAACCGTAGTTACCATGACACCGTTAGTTAACGCGTATTACTATATTAATGTTATTTAATGGTTCATTAATTTACCCTTATTGTAAAGTGTTACCAACTCATTTCATCGTTTCTAGCTATGTCATAACTTTACAAACTTTCTACCGGGTTGGCTTAGCTAAGGAGGTAGTGCGGGTTGACTTCTAACCGGAAGGTTGCCAGCTCGTTCCCCGGCTCTTCCTAGCTGATTGTCGAGGTGTCCCTGAGCAAGGCACCTCACCCTAACTGTTCCCGACGAGCTGGCCGTCGCCTTGTATGGTTGACTCCGCCGTCGGTGTGTATGAACCTGTGGATGTTAATGTGTGTGTGAACCGCTGTAAGTCACTTTGGATAAAGGCGTCTGCTGAAGGCCCTAATGTAAATGTCCCGTGTATGTTATGTTATGTAATGTAAATCCTACATATGTATACGTCGACTAGGTGTAAGTCTGCACCTCTCTTTGTCGTGTTTTTCAGGAAGTAAAGAATTCATCCAACGACTCAGACTTGAATCGACCCTTGACGTTCACGAAGGCTCTGTAAGTTCATGTACTCAATAACTGTGACATTCATATACTAACCAATAGTCTTTATATAATGTAGACTACGATATTACTTTATGTAGGCCAGCTTTTATTGGAATTTGTTGTATATTATATATTTATTTCAACCCTGACCTACAAATATTTGTCTTCACGCAAGCATGTCACTGAAATTACTAGTTATTTGTCACGTCACAAATGATTCGTAAACCGTGATTGTGAAATGACGGATGGATTCTCTTTGCCGTGACAGGTCAACACACTGTGCTGGAATGAAACCGGAGAATTCCTTCTGTCCGGCTCTGAGGATGGGAATCTGGTGGTCACGAATCCACACAGCAGGGCTGTAGGTGCAGCAGAACCTCACACACACGGAAACGTTTCGTATTTCATTTGTTTTGCGCTGTGTCACACTCCTAGATTATTTGATGTCTGGCCGTTATGGGGAAGAACACACACTCGTTCAATCAGAAGGGAATCATTTCTCTTAAAATCTAGAGGTCCGTGAAGAAGAGACCAACAAGAGGAACGTCTTCACAGCCAGGTTTCTGGTGGAGAGAAAGGCGTAAGGCCTCATTTGGAAATATAAAGGATGACTGCAGGTTACTCTCTATGCTGATTGAACACGAATCCAGGATCCAAAACACAGCATGGTCACAAGGTCCGGTTTTACTTTTTCTTCTTCTTTTGTCCCACTTCGTTCATTATTATCTCTCTCTCCCTCTTTCTGTCTCTCTGTCTCTGTCTCTCTGTCTCTCTCTCTCTCTCTCTCTCTCTCTGTCTCTGTATGTGAGTGTCTGTCTCTCTCTCCCTCTTTCTCTCTCTCTCTGTCTTTCCTTCTCTCTCTCTCTCTCCCTCCCTCTCTCTGTCTCTGTATGTGAGTGTCTGTCTCTGTCTCTTTCCTTCTCTCTCTCTGTCTTTCCTTCTCTCTCTCTCTCTCCCTCCCTCTCTCTCTCTGTCTCTGTATGTGAGTCTCTGTCTCTCTCTCTTTCCTTCTCTCTCTCTCTCTCCCTCCCTCTGTGTGTGTGTGTGTCTCTCCCCCCGTCTCTGTGTGTGTGTGTGTCTCTCTCCTCTCTCTCTCTCTCCTCCTTCCCTCTCTCTCTCTCTCTCTCTCTCTCTCTCTCTGTCTCTGTCTCTGTCTCTGTGTGTGTGTGTCTCTCTCTCTCTCTCTCTCTGTGTCTCTGTGTGTGTGTCTCTCTCTTTCCTTCTCTCTCTCTCTCTCTCTCCCCAGGTGAAGACGGTGGTGAAGTCCAGGCATCTCTCCAGCATCCAGAGCGCCCAGTTCATGCCCCAGACCGGGGGCCATGTCGTGGTGTCCTCGGCGGCGGACGGCCAGATCTTCTACACCAACATCACCAAGGGGCCCAGCGCCGCCACGCAGACCCAGTACCACTGCCACGTCGGGGCCGTCTACAAGGTAGGACGGCTGCTCCGGCAGACCCAGCGGTACTGCCTCGTCGGGCGGGGGAGAGGGCGCTGGGTCGTGGCGTTATCCCGGTCGAGCGCGACGCACTTCCTGGTGTTTTTACTTCCCGTGGGCGCCGGTTGAACGGGACCCCCGGGGGCGAGGGGTAATGAGAGGGGAGGACATCGACAGTTTGTTTGGGTGAACGGTTTCGACAAAGCGATATCCGGGACGTGTTAACGGAAAACGTATGTTCCTGCATCGCTGGTCCCGCCCCCCTCTCTTGTCGCTCCGCCCATGTAACGGAAAGTCCCGCCCTCTCTCGGCAATAACGCTCATTTGGAGCATCCCGGACCCGGGAACGAGGTCACCTGTAAGACGGTGGGGGGGGGGCGTTGGGCCGAAAGGATAATGCATTGGACAGGTCTAGAAGGTCTCATTTTGTTTGGCAATGAAATCTATCTGATAGATGATCATATTTGACAGATATGTATGTTTATATATGTTGGAACATATATAAACATATGTTTATATATGTTGGAACATATATAAAGATATGTTTATATATGTATCCGTGGGAACGCGCTACGTTCTTCCTTCGATCGTTCCATTGTTCCAACACTCCCCTTCTCCACCAACGGGGGGGTGAAGCGGCGTTTCAAGCCGCAGCGCGTGATTGGTCGATGCCTCTCCGTCCACAGATTCTGACCGTGCCCAGCGACCCACACACGTTCCTGTCCTGCGGTGAGGACGGCACCATCCGTTGGTTCGACACACGTTCCAGCGCGTCCTGCAGCGTGGACAACTGCAAACAGGTGAAGCCGCCCAGGATACACCGTCACCGCGAGGGAACCCGCTAGAACGGTTCCTCGGTAGAACGGGTCCTCGGTAGAACGAGTCGTCGATCCGCAGAAGGGTTTATCGTTTTTTTTTGTTGAAGTCGTTTATCGAGCGCAAACGGCAAACGTTTGCCGATTCGCGTTGCGGTCCGATCGATATATTTGGTTCGTGGATCAGTATAAAAGTGATCGTTTAGTTTTCCTTGGCTGCTTCTCAGACATGGGAAGACGTTTAAGACATCACTTTGGAATCTGGATCTTGTGATGGCATTTTGTAGACTAAATCGATGAATCTAATGAATATAATAATCGACTGATGATATTTAAAATGATTCGCTAGACGACCATAACAAAATAATAACAATGAAAAGTATAACAGCAACACTTCATGTTGACGACGATCATGTTGCTGATACTGATGACGCCTTTGTTGTTGTCCTTGAGGATTATTTTGTTGTTGATCATCACGATGATGTGGTGGAGGATGTTGCCAACGACGATGTCGACGTCGTTGTTGACGATGTCGTTGGCGTCTCTCCTCCCCGCGGCCCCAGGACGTGCTGATCGACTGCCGCCGGGCCGTGACCTCCATGGCCATCTCGCCGTCGGAGCCTTACTTCCTGTCGGCGGGCTGCTCGGACGGCTCCGTGAGGATCTACGACCGCCGCATGCTGGGAACCCTCGCTACAGGTACGGTAGTCCGGGGCGGGGGGGTCTTCGCGGGTCTACCCCGACCCTGGGACCCGAGACCCGACCAGGGACCCGTAGGGATTAGGGTCCGCGTTTCATTATGGTCCATTGGGTCCGGGTCGTGTCCCATTCCGTTACACCGGTCCATCTCTGGACCGGTGTAGACCTCTAGTCCGGAAGTGCCTTAGTCCAGTCCTGAGGGGGGGATAGTGTAGTGGGTAGGGTGGTCTCCTCCCAGTACAATCCCCAGTTACTAGCTTTACCCGCCTGCATAGCTAGTAAGTGCTATCAGTAAATGTTAGTCCGCGGTAATAGCTGTGAATTTGTTTCCTCCATCGTCTGTCGTGACGTAAAAAGTAGGTGAAGTTCGGGAACTTTGCTTCAGTGAAATTACAGCACGTCTAATCGATGTGCTTTCACGTTAAAGCAAATCTTGCCGTTTTGTACGGCAACCACGAGATAAACTGAAGACGTCGTTACCAAGGGCCACATGTACCGTTACCTTTCACGTTCAGTCTCTTAGCAGACACTCTGATCCACAGCCACTCACAATATTTACTTTTAGCAGACGCTTTTATCCAAAGAGACTTACAACAGTTCACACACACAGTCACACACCGACGGCGGAGTCAGCCACGCAGGGCAGAGTCAGCCACGCAGGGCGGAGTCAGCCACGCAGGGCGGAGTCAGCCACGCAGGGCGACAGCCAGCTCGTCGGGAGCGGTTAGGGTGAGGTGTCTTGCTCAGGGACACCTCGACACTCAGCTAGTGGGAGGCGGGGATCGAACTAGCAACCTTCCGGTTACAAGTCGACCACAACAGTTAGTTACTGTGATCAACGCACGGGAACGGACCGAAACCGAAACGTTCCCCGTGCGGCGTTCCGCCTCCCAGTCTGGTTCTAACCGGCTCCTCCCCTCCCATCCCCTCCCCTCCAGGCTGTCACTCCGGCAGCGGGGCCTCCGGAATGACCGCCCGCTTCGTGCCCGCCCACCTGACGGACCTGACCAATCGCGTCACCTCGCTGTGCTACAGCGCCGACGGCCGGCAGCTGCTGGCCAGCTACGCCTCGGACTACCTGTACCTGTTTGACCCCCGGGACGACACGGCGCGCCTGCTGAAGGGGCCTCCGCAGGGGGCCAAGTGCGCCGTGAGTAGAGCGGGGACCGGAACCCAGCGGGGGGGTCGTGATCTGGCATCCTGCAGCGCTACTTGGCCGGGCGGGGTTTCGCTGTTATCGTTTTGTCGCGTTCCGATGGTGTCGTATCGACTTGGGTTTCACGACAAGTCGGTATCTCTGAAGTCGATACGATGCGTTAGTATAATATAAATTAAGTTTTATTACGTAAATCAATTATGAGGGGAAGATAGGCCCTCAAAGTGATTGAAACATGAGGTTTGAAACGCCCGAGAGAAAGGAAAACGACTTTCCCGTCCGATGCCGTACTTTACGTTAACATAGTCTACGATGTTTTGGCCGTCGGTTAGACTATTTAGAACGGTGCTCTGAAATCTTAAGCGTAATGTGTTTATTATCGAATCAAATTCCCCGTAGTTGTGGTGGTGATACCGTTTTCCATATCGCCCAGCCCTAGTCTTACGATGTTCTAGCAGAACTCGTTGGGGAAGGGGGGAGGGCACAGAGCCTGGGCCGGAAACCATGATCTGAAAGGGGCGGAGCTACGCCCTTGTTTCCTGTTTTAGTGGATGCAGCTTCCAGAAGGGGATGTTAATAATACGTGTATTTCTGCAGAGGCCGCTCCACACGGTGTTGATTTGAAACCTTTACGGACACTTGTTTACAGTTTACCACTGCTGCCCGGTCTTTTGCAATGATGCTGGACCTCACGAAAGTTGGCTGTCCCCTTTCTTATCAGCTGAGAGTGTGTGTGTGTGTGTGTATGTGTGTGTGTGTGTGTGTGTGTGTGTGCGTGTGCGTGTGTGCACGTGGTCAGGGTTAAGAGCGTGCACGTGAGACCGAGGCCCGCATGCCATTCTCAAAACGGATCCTCCGGGGGCTGTGAGTGACTGAGTGGAAAGAGCCAGGAATAGCTCCAGATAGCATGTCCCAACGCTCCTCCGCGCACGTGTGTGTGTGTGTGTGTGTGTGTGTGTGTGTGTGTGTACACACACACACACTCACGGCCTCCGGCGCGCTGCCATAAGCACACGGTGTAGCTCGTAAACTATTCCCGGCGATCCCGTGTGTGTCTGTCATAAGGGCGGTGATCAGCTCGCGGTCAACCTCGTCCGTTTCAACAAATCACGGCGCGACGTTTTTTTTCCAATCGAATCCGTCCCATTTGTTATTCTCCGTCCGATCGTAGTCGCTTTCCTCGACGGCCGAGATCGGGTTCTGTTGTCATGGCGTCGGGCCGGTCCCACGCTAGCGGGCTTAGCATCGCGACCAATAATAGCGCATGTTTCCTCAGCTGCTCCTGCGCAACGCCTGCTACGGGCTAGCTCCAGGCGGGCTAGCTCCCGGCGGGCTAGCTCCAGGCAGGCTAGCTCCCGGCGGGCTAGCTCCAGGCAGGCTAGCTCCCGGCGGGCTAGCTCCCGGCGGGCTAGCTCCAGGCAGGCTAGCTCCAGGCAGGCTAGCTCCAGGCGGGCTAGCTCCCGGCGGGCTAGCGCTTTTGCGCGATCCAATCAGAATCCTCCTCCATGTTTCTTTGAAGCTCGCGATAATCGCTGAGTCAAACGAACGAGTCGTCGCTTTGTTCATTGCCTGCAGGTTCAATTCCAAGATGAAGTGTGTGTGCGTGTGCGTGTGCGTGCGTGTTACACTCAAAGTGAGATAAGTCTTGAATGAATCCTCTAATGAGACGTGGGAGGAAGTGAGTAACCCTCAACACACGGCACTCTCAGAGGCCATGTTTACAGACGTGTCCAGGGGAACGCTGACTCCCGTCTCCCTCCCCTCCCGTCTCCTCTAGCCCCGTCAGCCCTCCGCCAAGCGACTCCGCCTGAGGGGAGACTGGTCCGACACCGGACCCCTCGCACGCCCCGAGAGCGAGAGAGACGGTAAGAGGAGACGGCGGCGGCGCGGAGAACGAGCGACACACAGCCGTCCCCGTCCCCATCCCCGTCCCCGTCGGATCCACTGACTCGATATCTCGGAGTCTCTCCAACATGACGTAGAGACGGGACGGCTTAGCTCAGGGGGGTCGAGCGTAGGGTTGACTTGTAACCGGAAGGTTGCCGGTTCGATTCCCCCCGGCTCCTCCTAAGCTGAGTGTCGTGGTGTCCCCGAGCAAGGCACCTCACCCTAACCGCGTGGTCGCTCCGCCGTCCGTGTGCGAATGCGTGTGTGAACGGTTGTAAGTCGCTTTGGATAAAAGCGTCACGATACGATATTACGACGATGTATGAGTGCCGGGAAATGTGGCGATACGATAAAATAATTTTAATGTAAGATTATGTGTTGTTTGTGCTTTAAGTTAATACTTCTTACAATAGTATCAATGAGTAGTTATTTTCTTTACTATGGTGGACATAAACAAAGATGGCTTCATTACTTAATTGAACTTCGATCAGAGCGTTTTGTCTTTCCATCTTGCGCGTGTGTCCAGGAGATAGCCGTTCTGAGGTGACCCTGCTCCAGAGGATCTCTGACATGATGTCCCGCTGGTTTGAGGAGGCCAGCGAAAGCCAAGGAAGCAGACCTCGTCCCCGGCCTGCAGGTACTCACTACTATACTCACTATTATACTCACTACTATACAGCCTGCAGATACTCACTACTGTACTCACTACTATACAGCCTGCAGGTACTCACTACTATACTCACTACTATACAGCCTGCAGGTACTCACTACTATAC
>JAOPJO010030859.1:0-10696 GCA_027123675.1 Molva macrophthalma
AGAGAGAGAGAGAGAGAGAGAGAGAGAGAGAGAGAGAGAGAGAGAGAGAGAGAGAGAGAGAGAGAGAGAGTGTGTCATAGAGAGACAGAGAGAGAGAGTGTCAAAGAGAAAGAGAGAGAGAGAGACAGAGAGACAGACGGAGATACATTTTCAAGGCGATTTTCTGTCTCTAGTCGGATTACGCTGGACATCCGCTGACGTGAAAGTAGTTACAAGATGGAGACGGGGGAAAATCAGATGGACAGGGTTGTGTGAGAGTGCTTTTCATCTGAGTAAGTGATACAATTGCCACGTGCCACTACATGTAAAACCGCATCCGCCACCCAATTATTATGGTATATTATGTTGCGCTTCTTTCATGTTACAGCTTTACATTTCTAGGCAGCATTGATGGAGAGCGGATATAATTGGTTCAAATTGGACAACACAGCGTCCTCTCCCTCATACATCATGACAAAAGTCGACCAACCACAAAGCAGAAGAGCCTCCCTGAGTGTCCCCCTCCACCAAATGAGATGCAGTTAGCGAGTGTGAACAGTCCTTTTCTCTATTACCGCCTCAACGGCGCTTTGATGTGCGAAAATGCGACGGTGATAAGTCGACCACAAGCTCACCTTTATTTCTCTGTTTTCACCATGTGTCGTTCTGTTTTCTTTTTTTTTTGTCCCTTTTGCTATCCTGTTTTTTCTTCATGTCACTGTCTGTGATGTATTGCTCTGTCTTTCTCCCAGGAGTCACCTTTTCTCACCTTATCTCTTTGATATACCACTCAGTGACAGTCATAAACCCGCGGAAGAAATGGGGCACTGTTTCCGCGAGATTAGCTCGGCCGCTATTGCCTAAAGCTTTGCTTCCGGAAGCATCTCTTTGGGTGACCTTTATTTTACCAGTGACACACGATGCGATATTGACTTTTAAGCATGTCGCCGCTCTGTCATCTACTCCAATGTCTCCCATGTCCGGAGTCTGCTCAAGGAACACATTTTAAAACCTATTTGTCATGCTCCAACGTCATTCATTTCACACGCCTCATCTTTCATCCCGCTTCAGAATCACGCATAGGTGGCCGTCAGCGGGGCGAGTGGACACAAAATGGCAGCGATTGAGAGAAAGAAAAATGACGAAATCACGTCGAGGTTTCACACTGCTAACTGTAACCTTCTGTCATGGTCACCACTCACTCAAACACAACCTGTTACAGCCTTCTGCTCTAATTGGCTCCATGCACATCAAACCTGACAAACCCTGCAAGGTCCCAGGGACCTTCCTGACATGCGACGGGAGCTGCCGCAGAGAGGTAATTGTGGGGAGAACTGCATGTGCTCAAAACTTGCAGTGCTAGAAAAAAACAAAAAAAACCTGGATGGCTCAATGCCTTTAGCCTAGCTAGAAGCCTAGCTAGCAATTCTTTTTACGGCAAACAGAATGTCCCACACATGAGAAACTGGGACGCGGAGGGCGAATTAGCCTCCTACCATTGGATCCAGGGAGGTGTGTGAATGTTAAGTGCCCCCGCTCCCCCACCCCCCAAACCTCTTGAAAGAAGTGCTACACAATGAGCTGGTGGAGGCTAATCGCATCTGAGCACACATGCTAAACGTGGCGCTAGACATGAGCTCAGATGGGTTTGGGGAGATAGCATTACCGCCCTTTGTAATCCCTCCGCCTCCATCTTTCAATCAGATCTCCGAGACCCTTGTATTGCTTTGTCTGGGCTCCCATGGGTGGATGGTTTCATTCTGCCACGGAGGACGGGCAAAGGAATTCGATAAGGGGTGTCTTTGTGTTTCACAGCGGTGTTGTATTTCATTTCTCATCATCGTTGATACCGCCGATACAACGTCGCTATATCTATCCTAAATACGATTGCAAGCAACCTGTTTCTTTCTTGTTCTTTTTGTTTAATTCCCTCCAGTGTGTTTAAAGTCGGGAAGCTCAGTGAGGCGATGTTGCAGCTGGCCTGTCATGGACTGTGTGGCTGCTTGTGTGGCTGTGTGTATGGATGCGGTTGTGTGGATGTGTGTCCACTCACGTTGAGGGTCTCGTGGCCGTTGTACTTGGCCCTGATGAGTGGCGTCTGGATGATGTCCAGGTTGGTGCCGGTCACCGTCACCGGAGTGTGTCCACTGTGGAGGGGGAAGATAATGAGGACTTAACACCCGCGGTTCACAAGTCCTTTTTTCCGTGTAGTACGTGTATGTTCACACTCACAAATACATGACAGGTGGGAAAGAAGAAAAAAAAGAGAGAGGTGAAAAAGAAAAGGGAAGAACAAGACAATGTGTCCACTGCAAAAGACCAAGGGCGCATCGTTGCTGTGAAATAGTGAATTTATATTTTTATATGTACACAAAAGAGCCATGTTTTCAATGAAAATAAATGAAAATAAATGAGGATCTAGATGTGCCATCTAGATCCTCCACTTATCCTCTTGTCAGTTTCTCATGGATGTGGAACTCATTTGAGGTTGAAGTTCTTTTCACAGAAACAATCGTAAAGGGCTTTCCATGTTTCAATGTGTAATGTTTCAGTGTTTACAATGGTCCAGCAGCCCAGGAAAGTGAAGCTGTCCCGCCTCATCTGTTAAAACCACTGACTTTGTGTTGTGTTGTATGGTGTATGCTGGGTCGTTTGGTCTACAAAGCACACGTAAGGAACAAGACGGGAGAACCATGGACTCATCGCCGGTTTTACCTGAAGATGCTCCACTCGGGCTCTATCTTGGTGATGGTGGGGTCTTCCACGTACTGGAAGCGCTGGTCTTTCTGTAGGTGGGCCTTGTCCACGCTGACCGACACGGACACGTTACCGTAGCCGTTCAGGGAAGCGTGTGAACGACAGGTGATCCACTGGCCACCCCTCCTGAGGTGGTCACATGATCAAAACACGTCAGTTGGAGCATTGTTGGTGAGGTGTCAGTGGAAGCATATGTGTGTTATGTAGGGGTATAACCAAGGAGTATACAGTATACACAAGACTACCAACATACATCATGGAACATCTCAAACTGACTAAAAGATGACAAAAGCTACAAAAGCTACAAAAGCGAATGAATCACTCTTTGAAACTTCCAGCTGGACTGCGTGCAAACAGTGCATTGGATGGAAACCGCTCCAGCAATTTATTATTTTCAATCATCAGCAATAGTAGAAGGTCATTCCTGTATAGACTTTCCTTCTGGGATGATGGTTGTTGTATTTGATTATACTTTTATAGATTTACTATGAACTTTGACTATGTTTACACCGCAACTAGTACATTTCAGAATATTCCTTTATGGTAAAACAATTCTACCCCTATGGAAGTCAATTACTATTTACCTCCCAGTCTGCGTAACGGACATAAAATGTGACTTTTGCGAGAAGGCGAGAAGGTTTCTGCCAATCATGTCATTGTCGTACTGCAGGGGGCTAAAATCGGTTCCGCTAAATTGAGAGCTTAGCGTGATTAATATAAATTGATTCCCAGCATTGATTTCTCACAACCGGGAGCTGGATATCATTATTGATCTGCGGCTGGTTGTAATGTGGGTGTCTGGCCGTACTTGACGCTCACCTGAGCAAAGTGCACGGCTGGTCTTTGAACATGATGGAAACGTTGCTCCCCGCGTCCAGGTTGCTCCCAGTGATGTTGACAACGGTTCCCCCGGAAACGGGCCCGCGGCTGGGCTTCAGGTGAATGAGCCTGGGCACCTGATGGAAGGGGTCAAGGGGTCACCAAAAGGTCATTACTGTGAATCAATGTGACTATGAATGACATGCTATCAATAATACACTACCGTATATTATTATATTACATTAACTTTTATAATGCCGTTTTATGTTTTCACCACAGAAATACCTTGCGACCATCAATCCAGCGAATCGATCAAAAACGTCACGTCCCATCATGTAAATGAAAAACATTTTAAAAGGGCTCTTATTATCTAATATTACCAAGGCTATTACGGTTGCAATGAACTTGGCTCTGCCGCGTGCCCTTGTTGTGACCCGGACTCAAATCCCTTGTTAACGGCGGTAATGGAACATTTTCTGGGTTCATTCACAGCCACAGAAAGTGCTCCTTTCCAATGCACACAGAAACCCCCAAATGGGCCATGAACATGGGTCTCTACATGATTACAATATTAGTCTTTTATAATGAGATTTGGGCCGTGGCATACATTTGCTCTATTAGAGTTTAATTTCACTGGAGAAAAAAAAAAGAAATAACTTTCTGAAACTTTATTATTAGTGTGCACGTCAACGAGTCTTGCCTATAAAAAGGACCAGGGTTTCTAGTCCAAATCAAAGGGAACTAGAGGTGGTTAATGAGGAGCAGAACCTGGGGTTGGATTCTACAGTAAATCCCACAGAAGTTCATTTAGCCAGCTAATATTCTCAGCATCAGCCCGCTATGTGTTGTGACACCTTACCCCTGTGTTACATAATCTGGCTACTGAGACAGAGACCTTGTAATGGATGCATGTGAGAAATAGTTACAGAGCATATAATGCATAATGCATGTGCATAATGGCCACGATATCACTGCTATTTGGCGGAATATGGAGCGATTCTGTGTGTATGTGTGCGCGTGTGTGTGTGTGTGTGTGTGTGTGTGTGTGTGTGTGTGTGTGTGTGCCCGGGGGTGAGTTTTGTACCATACAGTTACACAGAGCAGCAGTACAGTAATAAGGGGAACCCAGATTAATCAAGAATAACTGTGTGTATCTCCGTCCCTACGCGGTGTATTTCCAGCCTCTCGTCTACATGACGCGGAGAACGAGTGTATTAATATATGGCCGCACGCCCTCCCCTGCCGCGACAGCAGGCTCCATTTATAGCAGGAGAGTCAACGTTGCGTTGTCTAGCGTGGGCTCATTAGGGGATGCTCATCACGGTGCGCTGCTGGTGTACCGAGTACACGCTGGGAGAGGGAAAACAGTGGCCTGGATCACAGCTTAACATCTGGGGACGTAGCGCTACATCATGCTAACACGTGCAGGCGAACGCGGAGACAAGGCACTAACAAGTACCTGCGGACTAGTAAAAACAGAAGGGGCGAGGGGGCGCGTGGGTCGGTACTTTCCTTTGCCAGTGTTAAGAGAAACAACGTTTTATTAATCGGCCGTGGTGTTTTGTGTGTGGACGGGGGCAAGTAAATCGGTGAGCGTTTAATTCCTAACTCGTCTGTTAAAGGAGACTAGGGGTAATCCACTGGCCCGGGCTGCCCCGTTACTGCAAAATAATGAACAACGGGGGCAAAGCCTCAGGTTGCTGACCATCACCGTAGTGGTTTATTCCGCTAACACCATGGTTACAAACTGTGATTCGATATTAGTACGTTTGATCTCAAATGTTATTTATCAAATGAATCAGCTGCAATTAAAATACTCTTCCATTGATTTGCAACTGTTAAAAGGCAGAGGTGTCCCGTTGTTTAAAAACCATGCACATCCTTGGAACATTATTGGCCAATCAGGATTGAGTATTTAACCATGCTGTTATATAAACATGCAATAGCATGTGTTTAACCTAAAGAGGGAGTCCTCTAATGCAAACCAATCTACAAGTAGCATTGGGGTTTGTTTCTCCACAAAAATGATATGATTGTATGAAAAAATATAGGATTTTATTATGTTATATGCCTTACCACAAAGTAGTAGTACTTGGAGGAAGAGGCCAAGAACTCTGGTCTGCATTCTCCGACCCCGACGCACACCTGGATGTTCCCGGCAAACTGGCTTTTCTCCGCCTTCCCCATCTCACACACGATCCTGGAGACACACACGCACACACACAGACACGCGCAGAATGATGCACAGTTCTATCGTCTTTAATAACACACCCATACACACACACACACACACACACACACACACACCTACACACACACAGACACAGACACACACACACACACACACACACACACACTCGCGCATCTCCCTTCTGTGTGTGAGCTGATAGGTGTTAACCATGGACGTAGCCCTTCCTCTAATCAAAATGTCCCTAATCCCGGGGTTTTAAACCTAAATAAATGAATGTATGCTTTGGCTGGAGATTTTTTTGCCTTCCGGAATGCCGCCAACTTAAAAAATCCTCCTTTCAAACGTGACCTCAGGAAGCATTCAGGGGCCGCGGTGGTTTCGCTAGCTCAGCAGTTTGCTGGGAAAGCGCTGCCATTTAAGTGACTTCCTTAGCCTCGGCTAGGAGCGCTGGGCTGCATGATAAGCGCTTCTGAAAAACTAGTTTGGAGATAATCTGATGGGGTGGGCACCTGTCAGCACTCAAAACACAGGATTACACTTTAACGTTGACCTACACGAAAGCTACTAAACTGCCCTGGGGACGCGGCCGATGCCCATTATGCCATGTGTGTGCGTGAGTTAGAACGATCAGAGGGAAGAAAAAAGAGGAAAACATGGGCATGATTAAACGAGAATAAAGTTCAGTGTTTTCAACGAGTTGCAACCCGGAGCAGAGTTGGCAGGAAGGCAGCGGTGGGTGAGAGGTTATATAAATAACACAATATTCTTGATCTTATGGTATTCGTCATTATGAAGTGTGTTCACACACACACGCACACACACACACACACACACACACACACACACACATACACACACGCACACACACTCTCTCACCTGCACACACACACACAAACACACCCAGGGGTGAGAACGCTGACTCAAGAAGCAAACCAAACACAGACTTGTCGTGGCACCTACTGTTGGACGGGAGAAGGTATTGTGTGGCCTGTGTGTGTGTGTGTGTGGGTGTGTGTGTGTGTGTGTCTGGAATCAGTCAAAAGGCCATTGATGCCTCGAGGGCATGAGAAGTGCTTGAGTTGTCTTTGGATGTTATAGTTAATTACTTGGAGACACATTACTCATCATGTACTGTCGTTCTGTCTAACTGTAGTGCGGTGGGATCCAGTGAAACAACAGCAGACAGTAGCATCCAGCTAGCATATGTCTGTGCAGTATTATCTGTTCTCTTTGTGGTGTTTGGTCTTGTGCTCTGTTGGCCCACCGCATCGACAGTTACCAGTGTCTAGTGCTTTCATCGAACAGTAGTGACTATAGCGTGGTTGAATGAAGATATATCGGTTATATTTGAAGAGTTCACAAATAACCGTTAACAAATTACTTACTTTTACCTCAATTAAAAATCATTTTATAGAAGAAGGTTAAATAAAACTTGCTTGGGGGAACTTAATGCAGAAATCCGCATTCAGCTAGGGTTTAGAACCAACAAGCTGCCCACTACAGACTACCATATACTAACATGTTATTGACCTATGGATTGGTACCGGTAGGAAGACTCACTGTTCAGCTGGGATGTATCCTTCAGGTACCGGGGTGCAGTCCACCTCGGCCACCTTCACGTTGCCCTGGATCTCCCTGAACTCCAGGCCCAGATTCTCCCCCCGGATGGTCACCAGCGTGCCCCCCTCCCTTGGGCCTCGGAGCGGGCTGATCTGGGGGCGCACGACAGGACATTGTACATGGGACTTGGGGTAACAAAAAGGTTACAGCTATAGGCAATGGCAATAGCATTTACTTGTTGCTATAATGAAAATACTAAAGAGTTTAATATATAGGAGGGTTTCATGCGATGCCACGCACATTCCGAGCCGCCATCTTGATACTTTTTCACCGTTATAATGAGAAGAAGAAGAAAAAAACGGTTGCTTGGTTCCTCTAGATTCTTGTCAAAGAAGTACCAAGATGTTGGCTTGGAATGTGCTTGTGGAACTTCAGTTCACATGATTGAAACCCTCCTATAAACCAATAGCCTTTTGCTTCAATGTAATTTGGCAATGGCCGTTTTAAAAAGTTACTGTCAGTTTTGTGGATAAATGTCACTAAGGAACAGACATGGGTTCTTGCTCATGGAGGCCTTCATGTTAACTGTGGGCGTTGGGGTTCGAACCCAGGACCTTTCTGCTGGGAGTCAAAAACTCTATCCACTAGACTAGACTATCGTGGCTTTTTTAGCCATTGTTTATTTAGACGAGACTAGCATACCTTAACAAAGAGGAGATACCGGGGGTTGCTTGACAAAAGGTGTTCAGAATCATACATGGCTATCACTCCAAACAAACAAAGTAAACATTAATCACAAAAGACAGCCAGAGATCCAGTGACGTGTGGAGGGGTGTTGGGCTTGTTTCTGTATCTCCAACTGACAGTTTAAAATAAAATAGCTGAATTCCGCCTTGCTACTATATTTTACTGTTCAATTAACATAATCCAGCTCTACAAATGTGATGTCTCTATTAGCCTAGGCGTATATCTTATGGAGGCCAAATTCTAATAAGTGCCAGAGGCAGAAAAGTGCTTTTGAGTGCTATTGTCGTTGAACGAGCTATTGTTGACCATGACTCACATAAACCCCCTCTGTTCAACTATAATCCCTTGATGAGGGTGTCAAAAAGATTCCAGTGTAGTAGGGGCTTTTATTTTACGAGTGGTATCAGTGGTGGATTACAGTCATGGCCAGAGAACAGTGTTAGCGAGGGGGGTGTGTGTGTGTGTGTGTGTGTGTGTGTTTATAAACGAATAATACTAAAACTTCCAGCGATCGTCAAAGGACCCAGAGGTCGATACGAAGATGGATCGTCGTATCTCAGACGCCGCGAGTGACCTCAGACGACGAGCGGCCGTTTGATGAAAGATAAACTCATAAAGCAGGGACTCCTAGGGTGACATGTTTAACAGTCATCCTGTCGGGATCTTGATTGATCCGTTACATCTGCCATCGTTTGGCCAGGCGGCCGAGGACGCATCCATCAATCAGCGACTTCAGATCCCCGCTGATTACTTTTGTCTAGTAATGGTGTGTGTCTTTGTGCTTTTGTATATGTGTATGTTAAACTGTGCGCACAATTCAGCGTGGCTAGATGGATGGATGTAGGATGGACCAAGCAGTGGTGTGACCCCATCCATCTCTGCCAAATAAAGGCCCCTGCACGTCCCAAAGGGCAGCAAGGGGTTATCATTAGCTGTGTTGTGCGGTGTCATTCCCTCCTGACAAATAGTGATCCTGGCGTCTTTCCCTGGGGATCGGGCCTCTATGTCCGTCTGCTGTCAACAATACACAGCCTAAGGAGTTGTGTGTGTGTGTCTGTGTGTTTGTACCGGTATAGGTGTGTATGTGTGATTGTGTGTGTGTGTGTTTAGTTGTGTGTGTGTGTGTGTGTGTGTGTGTATGTGCATCTTTAGCGTTGGACTTGCCTTATAGCATTTATACTACGATTGTATATACATTATATAAAAAATATTGCTTTCAAATTTGTATCTATAATAGACTATCTAACAAGCAATAACAAACTAGCGAGACGTTTATAAGTTTGTGGGTGATTAGTTTCTGGGTCAGAGGTGAATGCGCTTTAATTACACTGTGGAAGTGAGGAGTACCACAAGGGAGATGATATCAATTTGGTTTAATTTCTCTCTAACAGAAATAATTCTATAACCATCAAAACAGAAAGCCCGGGTGCGGGTTATTAAAGACCTTAGACACCCCAATACGTTGTGACTTTGTGTTGTTTAATCAAAATGAAGGATGGAAGGACATTGATATAAATAAAAAATTACATGATCAAAATGAGAAAGAGAAAGAGACAAAGAAAGAGAATGAGAGAGAGAGAGCAAGAGAGAGAGAGAGAGACCCAAAAGCTGTTGATTTGATTTGTGACTTTGACAAATTAATTGACCGTTTGGGTTGAGGGTAATACTTGCTCTCACTCCCTCTCCGTGTCCCTCTACCCGTTGCTGATCACAGTTGACGTCAACCGTCTACGATAACGGATCCCATTATAGAATGCATTATATTAAACCCGCTGTCATCTCGGAAGCCCCTCACTCTTCATTCAGGTTTTCTTTTTGGAATGTGGTCGACGTGGCGACGGCTGCGATAATAACATCTGTGGGGCGCACGGGGATGTGCAGAAATACAGGGAGCCGTATCGAAGAGGGCTGGACCGGCAGTGGTGGAGTGGTGTGTGGAATATGAAAGTGTAGGGTTGATATAATGGCTCGATACACTTGAACAATCCTCCAAGCTGTGATAGACTGAGATCCACGCCATCTTTTTCTATAGGCAGCTCGTGGCAGGCTGCCTTTGTCTGTTTTTTTTTTGTTTTTTTTAATTGCGGGGGTTGTGAAGGATGGAGAAAGGTTGACCGCAATTTTGATGAGAGGACGTTAATAGCAAAAGCTGAAATTAGGGATTACGGCCGGATAGTTTCCAGTGGGGAAGGGGATATAGATATGGTATATCCCCGGGGGTATGAATATGGATATACAGTATTTTCTAATGGTTTGCTTTCCTACACGTATTTTAGAAATGTATTAAATAAAATGAAGGTATCTTTGCATATGATTACACCAGTACAGTTGGCAAGGCGACTAGGTCAGGTGACAATGTGAAGGAAGTAGGAAGAAAGAACTAGTGACTGACGTTTCTGGCACTTCAGAACAAATCCTGGGGTTTTTATCTGCGTTTTTTTAACACACACACACACACACACACACACACACACACACACACACACTTCCGAGACTACAGTGGTTGCTGTTAAAGCTTTCCATGTCCATCCCAAGAGAGAGAGAGAGAGAGAGAGAGAGAGAGAGAGAGATAGAGATATATAAAAGGTATTAAAACAAAAAATTACACAGTTATATAGAAAGATATAGATAGAAAGAGAGTGT
>JAOPJO010030913.1:366-5366 GCA_027123675.1 Molva macrophthalma
TAATGTAGTATAATGTAGTGTACTACTGTAGTATAATGTAGTGTACTACTGCAGTATAATGTAGTATAATGTAGTGTACTACTGTAGTATAATGTAGTGTACTACTGCAGTATAATGTAGTATAATGTAGTGTTCTACTGTAGTATAATGCAGTACTGTAGTATAATGTAGTGTACTGTAGTATAATGTACTACTGTAGTATAATGTAGTGTACTACTATAGTGTAATGTAGTGTACTACTGTAGTATAATGTACTACTGTAGTATAATGTAGTGTACTACTGTAGTATAATGTAGGCTACTACTTGGTATAATGTAGTGTACTGTAGTATAATGTACTACTGTAGTATAATGTAGTGTACTACTGTAGCATAATGTACTACTGTAGTATAATGTAGTGTACTACTGTAGTATAATGTAGTGTACTGTAGTATAATGTACTACTGTAGTATAATGTAGTGTACTACTGTAGTATAATGTAGGCTACTACTGTAGTATAATGTAGTGTACTGTAGTATAATGTACTACTGTAGTATAATGTATTGTACTGTAGTATAATGTAGTGTTCTACTGTAGTGTACTGTAGTATAATGTAGTGTTCTACTGTAGTATAATGTATTGTACTGTAGTATAATGTAGTGTTCTACTGTAGTGTACTGTAGTATAATGTAGTGTTCTACTGTAGTATAATGTATTGTACTGTAGTATAATGTGTTCTACTGTAGTGTACTGTAGTATAATGTAGTGTTCTACTGTAGTATAATGTAGTGTACTGTAGTATAATGTAGTATAATGTACTGCTCTAGTATAATGAGAAGCTCGCTGATGGAGCTAACATCCACCCCCCCTCTCAACACGAGGGGGTCAAAGGAAACTCTGGTGATGAGAAGAAAGTCCACAGCTGTGGGGTGGAATCAGACTCTACTCCTCAAGTCTGGGATTTCAGCGTGCTGCTTGTGGTACAAGAATCCCCAGAATGCAACATGATCTCCTCCTGGGACAGATCTGAGACCGGGCAGAACAGTAGAACAGTATTCATGTTCTCTAGATTCCTCACTCTGCACCCAACATGTCCTCCCACTGTGACCACTACTCCCAGTCTCCATGGTTCCTGTCTGGTTAGAACCTTCAGCAGGTTCACCACAGGCTGGCAGGAACCTCCTGTTGCCACGACAACAGGTTAATGATGTGCTGGGTCTTTATCATGCTGGGCACGTGGTCCCATGTTTATTCATAGGGAGGGGGAGTGGTCAGGGTGTTGCACTCCTAGCTGAAAGGTTCTGGGTTCAATCCCCAATATCCACCGCCTGCCTGTGGGCATCCTAGAGCAAGATGACCCCCGACCCCTACCTTCTCCTTAATGACCTGCTCCTTAATGACCTGCTCCTTAATGACCTGCTCCTTAATGACCTGCTCCTTAATGACCTGCTCATTGTAGGTCTAGGACTAAATGGTAAAATAGTCAACAGTAACATTTGCGTTTGTCATCACTTGATCTGGATGAGGACACTGGTTTCACTTACTGGTCTGGTAACTTGGTAACTGGTGTATCCATGGCAACACAGAGTGACTGGTGCCTTGCAATTCAGTCATGAGGGCTGCGAGAGACGGACCAGTGAACAGAGGCCGTGCGTTGGAGCGGCGGCTGCCTGGGTTGTGTGAGCTCAGCGGGTTAGCTCAAACCCCTACTGAGCTGCAGCTCCATGGCTTCATGATGAAGCGTTAATAATGGAGCGGCCGGCACAGATTCATGCGTTGCCGCGCAGCCTCTGAAATATTCATGGACACCTTATTGTTTAATTTTGTTGTGAGTAAGAATAATTAATACTCATCCATTAGGTAAAGCTAATTCTGCCAGCACCTGCAGCTAGCTGAGTAATTGGGAGGGAGGGAGGGAGGGAGGGAGGGAGGAGAGGAGACGAGAGAGGTGAAGGAGGGAGAGGAGAGATGAGACATCTCGGCAGGGTGTAAATGGATGTCTGAACTGCAGAACTAAGTGATTGTTGAGTTTCTGCTGGATGAGGGAAAACAGAGAGAAACACATAGAAAGAGAGAGAGAGAGCAGTAGACAGCGAGGGAGAGAGAGAGAGCGGTAGACAGCGAGGGAGAGAGAGAGAGAGAGAGAGAGAGAGAGAGAGAGAGCGTTAGACAGAGAGGGAGAGCGAGAGAGAGAGAGAGAGAGAGAGAGAGAGAGAGAGAGGTAGACAGAGAGCGAGAGAGAGAGAGGATGTGTTTACAGGAAATGAAGGGGGAGAAAACAGTGTTTAATGAAGGGATGGTGTACAATCAGACCGTTTACATCCCATTCCTAAATGACTGCTGCATATGTCCCAGATGAATTATGCAGATTGATCCCCACGCCTTGTGGAAGTTAGGAGTGTAATAATGTATGATTTATGATGTGTGTGCACTGGGCATCAGGCGGTCAGGTCTGGGTCCTAGTGGACTCTGAGTCAACATGTGGAGCAGATGCTTCAGGACTGCTGACGGGAACCCAGGAACAGGAACACTTCCCACCATGTTGTATTCCTCCCCTTGTCAGCTGCTTATTTAGCTTGCATCATCAAATCGAGGACATAATGATAACACTAATACATATGATTATATAATATTGATTATATATTTGATGTACTCCCTGCTGGAGGGATCAATACATATCCTTCCTCTGTTTGGGTTTATGTTCTTTGAATATATTCGTATTAATATATGAATATATTAGGAAGACTGCATGAACATTTAAGGGCCCTTGTTTGACCGCCAGGGGAACACAGATTTATGATGAACGACAGATCAGCCTGTGAGTTGGTACAGTCCATTTGGTATCCACTTGTGATGTCACTATATGGTTGATTATAAAGGGCCTCTATTTTGGTCAAATAGAGGCCCTTTAATTAAGGGGGTCCATGTTACCACTCCATAAGGCTATGGTCCTACAGGCGTTCTGTTTCTCTTTATCTACTACTACGAACATCACCAGCAAGTAAGAAGAGATTTTCAAACATTCCTGTTGATTTCCACTGCGGCATGTTTCCCAGTGTGGCGAACAGACTGGAAACCTTCCTGGTTCATAGCCGTACTTCCTAACTAATCCACTTCCAAATTACAAGCAGCTGCTTCTCTAAATGCTGCAGCTCTACTCGTGTTTCTCTTCAAAATAAAAGTCTGCGCCACCACAGAATTTAAGGCAGTGAAGCTCATGGGGAAAAAATTACTTTCTGTACCATTTCACAAATATCACATTTGCGTTTGTATTTGTGACCTCAGTACTACTGCTGAATATATTTGATATAAAAGGTATTGTCTTTAAATGTGCTTTGTATTTGCTTTTTGCCTATTATTGGCAAGGTTCCTAGTAGCATCCGTTAGATGGGTCCCCCCGTCCCCTCATGCTAACGGACGCCCAGAGGGGGAATCCCCCCCTAGGTCGGTTGATTTGAACACGTAAAGCTTTACTCTGTCGAGTATCGACCACTACACATACCTTGTGTTCGCAGGAATATGAGGAATCCATTTTGCGTATTGAAGAACGCCGGCATGATACTCGCTGACATGCATCGGCATGATCAGTCGCTTTGTCTGCTCCCAAGTCACGTCCGCTCCGCCGCTGTTCGTGACGACGCAGGGAACGCCGGGAAATTTAATTGGAGAACTCGATTTTCTGTGAAAGTTGTGTTCTGCGGTGACTGCTTTGATTACATGATATTGAACAGCCAAATGAAGTGCAAGAGCTCTACAGCGGTAAGATGAGTCTTTGTTTAGAAGCCCAGTAAACATAATGGCCTGCCTTTCTGGAGAAGCAGCTTGTTTAGTGCCTGAACCCGCTGAGGGAACGCCAGGCTCACATCATGCAGAGCTAGTGCCCAGAAGTCCACGGGAGCCATAGATTACCAAGGAGTTGTTCCTTCAGTAGATCAGGGTTTTTAAGTCATGGTGTATTCAGAAAGCAGGGCCTGACCAAGTTCTTTAAATATTAAACAAGTAGAACCAAAGCCTTGCATGTGACCCTCTTCCCAGTCTAATGGGACCCAGTAGAACGGTCCCATTAATCCTTAGCCCAGTCAGGAACACCACCCAGTAGAACCCATAGCCCTCTAGTTTGCAGAAGCATACACCTTAGAATGAACAGTAACATAACAAAGCCTTTATTTAGCAAACATGGAACAGAAAGTATACAGTGCCCCTAGTGGTGGCCAATGATAGGGTCTCCGTAGGCACAGTCCTCCTCCAGCGCCAGGTTGAAGGTGCTCCCACTTCCTCCCTTGTAGGCACTAGTGACGATCTTCAGCCAGCCCTTCTCACCCTGCAGACAAACCCAGGTCAGGACACCGCTAGCACATAAACACCAGATAACATACCACCAATAACGTGATGCGGCCATCCATCAGAAGATGCCAGCAAGCATTAAGGAAATCTATGGACGGTTCAGCATTAAAGGGCACCCCATGGCAGACCACACCCTCACCCAGGGCTCTCCCCAGGAGTTGCGTACGATCCAGTACTCGGTGCCGTTGTCCAGCCCCCAGCCGGCGACCGCCACGATGTGGTTGATCTGTGGGAGCTCCACGTGCTCAGAGTACAGCCCTCCAGCGTAGCCATCCAGGGTCTCCGTGGCCATGATCCCACAGCTGCAGGAAGGAGACACGGGATTAGAGCAGCTTCAAAAAAAAAAAAAAAAAAAAAAAAAAAAAAAGGGTAGAATACATCCTGCATGAAGCAGATCCGCCTCATTGTAAAACATAGTAACCTGATTGGGCCGCCGCTGAAGATCTCAGCCTTCATCTTCTCCCGCCCAACAACAGTCCCGTAGTCGCCCACGCGCCACAGGGTGTAGTTCTGCACCACGTTGCACTTTCCAAACGTGGTGCAGGTGCCACATGCGTTGAAGGGCTTGCACTCTGTTGGAAGATGTAGGTAGATGCTAGCGAGCCTTTATAAAAAAGGCACTCAAATGATCCAGCAAGGTCAAATAGTCTGCCAGGGCGCCTAAGCCATCATTTTGCA
>JAOPJO010030978.1:0-10663 GCA_027123675.1 Molva macrophthalma
GAGAGAGAGAGAGAGAGAGAGAGAGAGAGAGAGAGAGAGAGAGAGAGAGAGAGAGAGAGAGAGAGAGAGATGAATGGCCCCATAAGTCACCGGATATGTTGCTGCTAATACTGACATGGTGGTGTGTGAGGGGGCCAGAACAGAGACGTGGACAGCATGTAAATACACACACACACACAAATACGTGCAAAGAGTCATAGACTAATTTACACACCCACAAAATGTACAGATGTTTCCAGTTGCTCTTTATAGTTATACTCCCGGTCATTACTCTTTTAAAGATTACTTTATCGATTTGAATGAATTATCACACACTTCCCCTGACCTAATCGTAACTCTAACCCAATCTTACACCCACAAGAGCAGCACAGGATGGTCAGCCACGTCGATAGGCACGCAGGCGAGTGTGTCTGAAGGCACACACACACACACGCAGGCACAAAAATTACAAACACAGCCAGAGTCCATGCGTGGGAGAAAGGCACTGCCTCAAGGCATGGCCATGTATCACCAACCCACTGCTCAGTGTGGAGGGAGCAGTGAACAATATGCTACATAGACGTTCACAAATACACATAAACAAACACACACAGATGCATGCACATACACATACACAAACCAATGAACAAGTGCACATAATTCAATACCCAGCAACAGACACATACACACATAAAGGATATGAATGTAAAGAGGAAAAGGAGAGGATGGAGGGGCACAAGCAGTCGGCAGAATTTCTCATTTACGCTTTTTCTTCGAGGAAGGTGAATTGATCACTGGCAGCCCAAGAGAAAAAGTATGAAAAATGTATGTACACAAAACATTTGTATCCATATTTATTTATACTAGAGGTATATAATAATATAACCCGAAGAAGGGAACTATTTTAGTGAGATGTAGTTATACATAGTGAGTGAATATATACCCATATAACACAGGAGAGAGAGACCCAGCGAGAGACTGCATTGACATGAATGTGATGTAAGAACATAAACAACATGTATAAAAGGGAAACAAACCAACCGGTTGGCTCAGTTTCAAAACCCAACGTTGAGGTCCACCAGGCAGCCCCCCCCCCCCTCTCTCCATTCACCTGAACATGATATGATGATTTAAGATGCTTTAACATTTCCCTGAGAGTGTAATTTTTGCAGTATTTCTGTTTCAAATAAATATTGTGTTCAATGAAGCAAATTTGCATTATGGCTTTCAGCACTTCATTTTCGGTCCGGTATCCTATAATTGCATTTCACACGGCGCTAAAGAAAGGCCGCTGGCCATGGAAGCGGCCATCAAGGACATAAAGGACTTGAATTCTATGAGCGATGGAAAAGGGAGCCGACCGGTGGCGGGGACCGTTTACATAGTGGACGCCTGCGCGAAGACGCAGCAGTGGGGGAGCGCCAAATGCTACAGATGTGGCGGGAACAGCCACTTGGCAAACGAGTGCAGGTTCGCGGGAGAAAAGTGTCACAACTGCGGTAAGACAGGGCACATAAAGAGGGCCTGCAAACTGACATTGAAAGAGAAATTGAGCACTCAGGGACCTACAAAGATTAAAGGGGGGAGAGAGAGATATAAGTGCACATTTCATACAGGAAGAGGAAGAGAGTAGTTAGGAGAGTAGTGAGGATGTATTTTCTATTCACTGTATGAACACTACCATTCCCAAAGTACCTCCTCTCAGGCAGTATTTGACAGTAAATGGATGTAAAGTAAAATATGATATAGATACCGGCTGTAGTGTAACAGTAATGTCACAGTCAGAGTATGCTAAGCTATGGAAGAAAGTAAATGTGCCAAGGCTAGGTACATGTCCTATCAGTCTGAAAACATATACAGGACAAAAAGTGGACATTCTAGGATCAGCTAATGTGAAAGTTAAAAATAAAGGAAGTGTCAAAGAGTTACCAGTTGTAGTTGTAGCGGGGTCAGGACCAAACCTGCTTGGGCGAGGGTGGACAAATGAGCAGGTGTTCAAGGATGAGCTTGGCACGTTAAAAGGAGCCACAGCAAAGATACATGTAGCCAATGATGCTACACTCCACCGCTACACTCCGCTTCTTCAAACCAAGGTCAGTGCCTTTTGCAATGAAAACTAAGGTAGAGGCTGCGTTAAATCGTCTCTTGAAGGACAAGATCATAGAACCAGTGAAGTTCTCAGACCGGGCCACACCAAAAGTCCCAGTGTTAAAACCGGACAATACAGTGAGATTATGTGGTGACTATAAAGTGACTGTAAACAGAGTGTCATCACTAGAACAGTACCCCATTCCTAAAATGGAGGACTTGTTCACGTCCATAGCGGGGGGAGAAAAATTCAGTGAACTGGATATGAGTCATGCTTACCAACAGATAAGGCTAGATGAAGACTCAAAGAAATACGTCACAGTGAACACGCACAAGGGACTGTTCACCTATGCAAGATAACCCTTCGGAGTCAGCTGGAGGAGGCGGGGCTACGATTGAAATGGAGTAAGTGCAACTTCATGGAGTAGGAAGTGACATTCCTAGGACACTGGGTGGACGCTACTGGGCTGCATCCAGTGCCAGAGAAAGTGAAGGCGATCCAGGATGCACCAGCGCCTACTACAGTCACGGAATTGAAAGCGTGTCTGGGACTGTTAAACTACTACCATAGGTTCCTACCGAATTTGACTACACTATTGGCTCCTCTGCACAAGCTGCTTAGGAAGGGCGAGCCATTGTGTTGGGTGTCAGAGCAAAAACGGGCCTTCAACCAGTCAAAATTACTGCTACAGTCAAGCAGAGTGTTAGTACATTATGATGAAGGAAAAGTACTGATACTATCCTGTGATGCCTCGCCCTACGGGTTGGGAGTGGTATTGTCTCACCTTATGCCAGATGGGGCTGAGAAGCCTATAGGGTTTGTATCGTGCACACTCTCACCTGCTGAAAATAACTATTCACAACTTGATAAGGAGGGGTTAACTATCATATTTAACGTGAAGAAGTTTCATAAATACTTATATGGGAAGAAGTTTGAAATCTGTACTGACCATAAGCCTCTTATCAGTTTGTTAAATGAAATGAAAGCAGTGCCACAAATGGCATCTCCCATAATAATGAGATGGGCAGTAACATTACGAGCATATGAGTATGTCATTACTCACAGAGCAGGCAAGGACAACGCCAACGCTCTAAGCTGCCTCCCTCTCCCAGAGTGTCCAGGCAGTCCACCTCCTGAGGAACGAGTGCTGATGCTGGATCAGGAGAACAGCCCAATGATGACCTCGCAGCAAATCCAGAGCTGGACAGCCAAAGATCCAGTCCTGTCGAGGGTCCGTGAGTACTTACTGAGGGGGTGGCCAAATCACAATGATGGACATGAGTGTGCTGCTTACAAACAGAGACAGCACAAGCTCAGTGTCCAGGACGGCTGTGTGCTGTGGGGAGCCCGTGTCGTCATTCCAGAGAGAGGACGCACAGCAATGATGGAGCAACTGCATCAGAGTCATCCCGGCATGACCAGAATGAAAGGCTCGGTCAGGAGCTACATGTGGTGGCATAATATGGATTCTGACATTGAAAAGAAGGTAAAATCATGCACCACATGTCAAGAGCAGAGAAAAGCACCTGCTAGTGCCCCACTCTATCCCTGGGCATGGCCCAGTAAGCCATGGAGAAGGCTACACATAGACTATGAAGGTCCTTTCATGGGAAAGATGTTTTTGGTAATAGTAGACGCTCACTCAAAATGGATGGACGTATACCCAGTGAGCTCAGCTACGTCAGCTGCTACCGTGGATCGTCTCAGGAACAGTTTCAGTAGTCACGGCATTCCAGAGATGATCGTTTCTGATAATGATCAGTGTTCTGTGGGTGAGAACACCAAAGAGTTCATGAAAAATAATGGAATCACACATGTCACCTCAGCACCCCACCATTCTTCGAATGGGCTGGCTGAGCGTGCCGTTAAAACTTTTAAAGAGCTAATGAAAAAGAGCTCAGGTGAAACATTGGAGACAAAACTGAATAGAGTTTTGTTTAGCTATCGTATAACTCCACAGTCCACCACTGGACTTTCACCTGCTGAGATGATGATGGGAAGGAAGTTGAGGTGCACATTAGACCTGATACACCCAGACCTAAAGAGTAAAGTGGAGGCTAAACAAGCAGGACAGAGAACATACCATGACAGACACACAAAAGCTTGCAGTTTTGTTGTCTGAGACTTAGTATATACCAAGAAACACAGGGCCCATGTCGTACACTGTATTATTGGGGGATGGTCGAGTGGTACGTCGGCATGTTGACCAGCTGTTCAGCAGACAGGAAAATGACGATTCAGAGCCAATGACAGACAAAACAGACAAGGATGACTACGTAGAGCTCAGTCCACCAGACAGTGAGGTGCCACAGGACACAGGTATACCACTGCCACAAACGGACAATGCACCTGTTACTGAGGGAATCAACGGACCTGGTGGTTCACCTAAAGTGTAATTGCGATGCTCTCAAAGAACTAGAAAATCCCCACCTGTGTGTGTGTATGTGTCTGTGTACATGTGTGTGTGTGTGTGTGTGTGTGTGTTTCTGTATTATAACTAAATGTTAGTGTAGTGGAAGTCATATCACTAACTAGCTAAATATTAGCTTGCAAACTAAACACAATTTGCTAGATATCAAGTTTTGTTGGCCATATGAAATACTGTTTGAAGGTAAAATAATGGTCACACTCTATGATTCAACCAACAATGTGTTATTTACTACTTTTTGCAACTTCCGTTTTGCCCTTAAATGACTAGAAATTAATAATTTACTTTGTACACAGACCATTTTCAAATGTTAATTATCAAACTAAGTAAAAAAAAATACTTATCTGTGAAGCTTTTAATTCAATCTACTACTCACTGTAAAGTGTAAAAAGTCTAAGCATTTTGTCATTCTAAAATATATCTGACAGTACACTCACAGAAATGATCTTCAAAACAAAGAGCAAGGAGAACCTCCCGCTAGAGAACTGATTTAGCGCTTGTCTCTTATAATCCATCAACTGTCAGCCTTGTGTATCCCTGGTTGTCAGGGAGTTAAGACCCACAATTATCAAAACTACTCTGATATTTGCTTTGGAGAAAGATTAAGACTGAAAGTAGGAGCAAAACTGAGGGTTTAATGAATAAAACATAATGTGCCGTCAACCAATTTTCTTGATTACTGAAGTGCATTGGAAACTATGGTGTACGCACAACATGTGACAGCCATTTGGCTAATCTTAATAAAACTAATCAGCAATATGAGAGAACTGTTTATGAAAAGTTAAAGGGGTGATATTATGCCACCAGGTGTGTCATCCATCATACACCTAGGTGGACACTCCCACTTGTGATGTCACTAAAACACAAGAAAAGGCAGATTTTCAAACGGCTTGTAATGGCTAATCACACTCAGGCCTGGTGGCATAGTATCACCCCTTTAATGAAAGCCAGGCTGCCGTGCTCCCCTAAGTGTTGAGTGCGCTTGCCTCACATTGAGAAGGGTTTAGGATGACACCCATCTGGGTTAAGTGTGCATGTTCTATTGTGAATGTTTTCTCTAGGTGTTCTGATCCCCTCCACCACCTTTATAGACCTCCACAGCAGGGGGCTCCTGTGAAATAATCTTCCCAGTTCTAGCTATGTTTTCATTGTTGTCCATCCTTCTGTCGGCCCAAACTGAACATAAAAGCACTTTAGAAGCACACACTACCCATCGAAGCATGTCCATATCTTACCCAGTCACTGCATTTACATGCTGGAGCATAATCGTGTAATGAGCGTATCAAATAAAGATTGGATTCATGTACACAGGTTTATTTGATCTGCTTCGCCAAAAGAATCGTCTCAGGACCGGATTAGCAAAGTCGATACGATAGCTGGGCTTGAGCCGGTCAAAGTCGGCTATCTACCTGCATGTGTACTCGACCGTATCGTATTACCGGGAGTTTGCGTCCTGCGCATGCTCGAGAATTTCGGCCGGGTATTTCACTCGGAAGTGGAAGAAGACAACGTAATAAATAGTAGTGTTGTTGCCGGAAAGGTTCCCTCATATGCATTTGTATACAGTGAAAAATGCACAAAATGTACGCTACTGTTGCCTCGTCAAACTCCTCGTACACCATCTTTGTTTGTATGCCGCCAGATAGTTTGTTGTTGCTTTTACGTAGCCGTGAACCGGAAGTGGCTCTAGTACCACTTGTTGAAAGGGCTACAGCACCACCTAGCGTAGCGGAGTCAGCCAGGTCTCCATTATTCAAATCTGATCCGATGTATGTATACTCAGACAAGTGACAGCCCCCCATTGAGTGGCAACATCGTTATATGGCTTAATCCATGATAAATCACTCTGGTCTGACCATGTAACCGCAGTCAGTGTTAATCTACCTCTCTTGGTCTGAGCCCAGTGTTGCTCTAGATCTCTTGTTCTGAGCCCAGTGTTGCTATAGATCTCTTGGTCTGAGCCCACCAGTGCCAATTATAGGTTATTTGGTTAACTTTCTTTGATAGCTGCAATTTGCCATCAAATAACTAAATGTATGCAGTCATTGTTGTACATCTATTTCATCTCACATCTATATTCAAAGATGTATTGCTATTGTGCCGGTACCACACTTTAAAACCCATATTGTATTATAATACAGTTATGCTCTTGAATAGCGCTTCAGCTATCACTACACTCATGACTCTCTTCAATTTCCAACTGAGGTGAGGCGAAATATGTGGAAGGAAATATGCTCTTGAAACAAAATGGTAGGAGAGAGAAGGGGAAGAGAAATAATTTGAGTAAGAGAGAGAATGTGAGATAGAGGCTTGAAGGCAAAGGAAGTAAGGAGGAGGAGAGAGAGAGGTTCTGACAGTTCACATAGACACTTTATTTTGTCAGTTTTTCACTTAACATTTGACTTTTTTCCATGTATATTTCAAAATAGTAACATATACATGCTCACTACGATTTTCAAAAGATAAAGGTGAAGCTACCTGGATGATAAGCCTGCTTTGCCAGGTTTCCTATGTCGAAGGCTGCTGTTTGGATCAATACTGCAAGGGGCTGGAAGTATTTGCATGCTCCTCAATCTGAAGAATATGGGTTTGTGGAAGATCAATGAACAACTCAACACAAGGAGGAACCTGGAGACACACATGTCAAATCATCTACAGGGAATATCACTGCTTGCATTTGTCACTGCCCCTTATGGACGCTTATGGATGTTGTCCTGACCTCGCTGACCTATGGGAGCCGATGGTCAGAGCTGGTTCAGACCGGTTCAACACATTTCCACATGGAGTAAAGTAGCAATGGCCTCATCAAATGAACACATGGCAGGATAGTGGCCAATGGCTGGCTTCCCACAAGTCCATCTGGACCTCCATTTATTCAACTGGGCCCTATTATCCACTCCCCCAATCAATAATAGGATCCAAGGTGGACAAAGGAGCAGAAATTAAATTAAATGAGAATGGATGTGTTATGATGAAAAGACTGGTTGGGCCTGCATCTGGCGGATCCATCAGCACATGTAGAAGCACTCTGACTAACACAGCCTGCTTATTTTGTTAAAGATCATAATGTTGTATATTGTGCCTTAACTGGATCAGCATGCTCTGATTGGATGAAAGCATTAATACTGTTTGAAAAGGCATAAAAAAGTATGTGTGAAATGAATTGCAACCATTTAGTGAGGCTATCCCTTGAGTTGAGTTTGAATAATGACTGACAATAAAATATATTATTTATTTAAAAAAGAAATCCACGTTTATCAAAACATCTTATCTTTATCGCCCTTGCTAAAAGCCATCAATTTAATTTAAAATGATTATTTTGCTCTCAATTCATGTTGTATGAGCCCTTTCAGGTACCACTAGCATGACACTCAGTTTTGCAGTTTGATCCAACCTGTTTATACACCATCCTCTCAGAAAATACACACACACACTTCTTCAGGTTGACTTCAGGTTGACGGAGTAAAGAGAATTCCTCATCCTGTACCACAGGATGAGGAATTGAATCCAATCAGGAAGCACCGCGAGGAAAGGAGGGATGACGGAGCCAAAACAGCCAGGGGATGACACATGAATATTGCTGTCATTAGCCTAGCCATTTTTTGTCTGTCAAACATTATCACAGAAGCTAATAATCACAGGGGCCAAGTAGCAATTGTTTCCCTCTGTGCTCTGGCTCCCTTTGTGGGGGTAAACATGTTACCCACACATAATATATGTATATATATTTGAATAAAGTGTGTGCTGATGTGTCCTCGTACAAAAACAGTAATCAGTTATAGTCGTTAAGACCAGAGTGCAATGTTTTTTTCACAGGCAATATCCAGTAATAGTAACACGGTAACAGTAATACTGGTTAATCTCTAAAATGTGATTCATGACTGACACATTATTTTTCTCTGCTGATACTTCTCTGACTGTTGTTTTGTTATTTTTGTAGCAGAACAAGCAGGTTTTTTTTCGTGAGGTAAAAGCAGTGGATTTCATGAGAATGACGATCTGTATTCTGGGAAAAATGACAGCTTGTTTCAAAAACTCTTGTCTCACACACACACACACACACACACACACACACACACACACACACACACACAGTGAAGAAAACTACTAATTATAGTCTTCTTTTTTTTGCCTTTTTCAAGGAAACTAATTATAGTCTAGTTATTTGCATCTTCTTCATGAATTAAATATTTATTATTATTTATTGTCCAAGCCAAACTTGCTGTGTTTGTAGCTTTATTTACTTTCTCGAAGAAAACAAAATTACCAACTCCCAACGGTTTTATCGCAGACACAAACATAAACTAAACACTTTAATGACAAAACCATGAAGAATGATATAGGTGTTACCTGGGTTACCAAAGACAATATTATTGTAAGTGCAAACAACAATCTAATCATTTTGATCGGTATATTTTGTATGCTTGAAGAAATAAAACATTCTGTTTTTGAATGTAAAGACGGTTGTCTGTCATTCTTTAGGTGGTGTATAACTGTAACGTTAGCAAATCTATATAAATACCTATAGCATACTGATATCTCACTGAGGCTATTAGGAACTGGCTGGGTATGGAGGTAGATTTGTGTATTTATGTCGAGTGCAAAACTTTTTGCAATGCAAACAAAAATAATTATTTTGAAAGAAAAAAAATGCTTTTAAGGTTTTAACTGACCAATTATATTTAAAAATATTTATATTTCAAAACAAAAATAATTGTTTTAAAAGTGAGAGCAAAATAAATGCATTTTAATACAGAAACACCTTCCATTTTAGCTGCATTTCCCCCACTTTGGTCAGGCTGTCTGATGGTTTGCTCTTGGTGTCATTTGTTTTGTGTTTTCGTTTGCACTTTTGACCCCATACCAGTGGGCGGGCTTTAGAGGGAGTTGTAGATGGTGCTTCTCCATTGGTCGATCATTTTTGAGTGTAAGTGCCTACAACCAATGAAGTTGCACTCGAAGCGTAATCATACATTAGCATTGTATTCAATGCTATATGCAATACTATAACATTCAATCATGTTATAGTATATTAACTAATTGTAATGTTGTTTAATTGCGTTATGAGAAATTCAACAACAATCCAATTAGTTAATATACTGTAAAATGATTAAATACATGCTAATGTATGATAGCGCATCGAGTGCAAGTCTGTATGTGTTGGTAGGGTATAAATCATAACTGGTATCGTTAGTGGAAACACAGTGCAAAAAAGGCTACTGTTACTGTATGTAATCTAATGACATGTATGTAATCTAATGACAATAAACAGCAGTTTAATGGAAGAAGGTTAACTTTGGTACTGCTTACCTGAGATGACATGCCAGTCCTTCTTCCTTGGCGTCCACATGTGTACGATTAAAACGTTTAGCTGTATTTGTTGTACATTCAAAAACGATCGACCAATGGAGAAGGATCATCTACAACTCCTTCTAAAGCCCGCCCAATGGTATGGGGTCAAAAGTGCAAATGGAAGACCAGAATGTGCAACCAAAAATGTTCACTTCGTAAACGCACAGAAAATGTCACCGAGATCAAACCATTAGACAACCTAACCAAATGAGGGAAATTAATTCAAAAAGTTTTTTCCCTCTGAAAAACCTTTAAAGCTTTTTTATGTTTTTGTTTGAAATATACTTACTTTGCATATAATTTTGATCTCGAGTATGTAATATTAGTGTTGCACACACTACCTTTTGAATTTCAGTCTGTAGTGGTTGCAAACCTACAATGCAGTATATCGTTTGTGGATCTCGTTTCAAAACGGTATCCAGCCCACATTGACTCCAAGCTATGATGAGAATGCAGTCTTTTCTATTCCGTATTCAGCCCCGGAAAACCTTCTGAAGGTCTTTCTTCATATCCAATGTTCCACACTGAGAAAATTGGATATTTCAACTTAGGAAACCCTGGCTTTTGAAGGATGCCATTTCTGAAGATAAATACAGTAAGGTAGAAACTGTATGATAATGAAAGCTACTAACCATTCAAGAAAAACAAGCACGCTTCAACCTTGCAGACAAGGGGGATCAGGGGTGTGGCTTATAGGTTTGTTCTCTTATGCCATTGAGAACCAATGATGGATAGAACGCTATTCTCTCTCTCTCTCTCTCTCTCTCTCTCTCTCTCTCTCTCTCTCTCTCTCTCTCTCTCTCTCTCTCTCTCTC
>JAOPJO010031013.1:0-10657 GCA_027123675.1 Molva macrophthalma
TAGTCGAACCTAGTAATCTGGCCCAGAATATTGTTGTATAAAGAAATCTTAATCTGCTAATCCAAGAAGGTGTTACATAAGGACATGATATGCCAATGATTTAGTCTAAATTATACTGCTGTTGTTATTTTTCTGTTGTTGTTTTAAAAATAGCTATGGAAAGGGTACTAATATGAGGCCCATTACAAAACTGATTATATTTTTTAGTACTATGCCTTAGTGTCGTAGGGTAAAGTGTCTCAACTCCAATTGAGGTTCAAGCTAGGCGTTGAAGTTGCAGTCAGATGTTTATTTACAAAAAATATATACATATATACATATATACATGGCCTAACTGCCTGACTCTGCAGTGTGACTTTCCATCACCAACCATACCTCCCAGCCCAATGAAGCCATCCCGGCTTAAATAGCTATACCCATTCGGTTAGCTCCACCTCTAAGCTAAACCAAGTTAGGTTAAATCAATTAAACCCACATAACAAGCTAAATCAGCCAAAACACAAAACTAAGGTGTATTAAAATACTATAACATAATAACAACACAGTACAACTTCATACATATATTTCACACCCATATAATAGGTATTTTAAGAATACCTTAAAATACCCCTCTCCCTTGAATGCGATGGCCTACCCCGCTACGACCTTGTGACATAAATACAGGAAGTGCGGTGCGGACTTGCCCTATACATGGGAGAACTCCGGTAGGTGAATGAATGGAAGATTGCACAGACTATTGATTATTGTTATGAGTGATTGTTATGGCTTGATATGTATAGTAAGTATAATGCTAGGAATGTACAGATACGATCACGGATGTAATAAAAGTCATATGCAACTACTGAAACTGTAAATGTGCCGGTGTTACACGCCTAATGGTTCCCAAGCTATCTGGTTCCCGATCGCGTGCCTGTGGCCGGCACGAGCATATTTACCCAGATGAACCAGATGAAGCGGTGTTCACGTCAGCATATTCGTCGAAATTCCACCAATTTACCTTTAGTTTGTATGTGTCGTATCTCGTTATTGTTGTTAAAAGGTATGTCTTACTCCCTCTCTAATCTATTGTGTATGAAAAAAGAGACTATAACGCAAGTAATCTTACGTATTTGTAAACACTCGAATTCTTCTGGTAACATGATGTTTTGGTAGATGTTAAAACAGCTGGTTCATTTTGAGTCCGTTTGACGCTGCCGCCAATATGTCACGTTTGTTATTTGAATGCACAATTAAACCTGCTACATTTATGTGAGCCTATATGAAGGCGAGCGAACATTCGTTTATACGTAATGGTTATCATTACTCACAGGCCAACATGATAAGCATGGTTTTCAAAATGAGGAATGCACACTGCAGTTCTGGGTGGAGAAATTATTATTTATTTTTTTTGGTGGAGAACCCAAAATTTAAATACAAAGTCCACATCACCAAATGCAAAAGGAAAAACTCCCCCAAAACAATTAACAGGTAAAATAATTGCATAAATAGAGAATCAAAATATAAATAACACATTTTAAATGCACTGCATGACAGCAGCTAGGTCAGAGCAGACATAGACAATGATCTTCCTGGTCTTCTTGGCTTGGCTACCCACAGATCTCTGCAGCCACACTGCAAGAACATTGCCCAGGTATTTATCTCATAAAACTGTATATGGTGTTGTCTTGACCACCATGTATAGAGGCAGAAACTAGTCAGAACTGGTGGTGTCTAATGAGGTAGAATAAATTAGTTTTTGCAGAATGTCCTCCATTCAAAGAACACATGCTGGACAATACCAGTCCAAGTCCTGGGGTGGCTCCCCAACACAGATCCAGTGGAACCATAGATCACATGTTGTACACTGGATCTGAAAAACATAGACATGGCAAGGGTTTTGTTAAGGCTCATGTCATAACAAAATGTGAATTTGTCAAGCATTACCCAGTCTTCATGGTCAGGTTTCTTTGTCCTTGGACTTTGGTGTTTGTTTCCACAAGCCCGGCATACCTCAGCCAGGTTTTCTGACAAAACATTACAGTGTGTCATTTAATTATTTCAACAATCTACTGCATATGGTGATTATTTGCAGCCAACACATACCTGATTCAGTTACCAGCCTACAAGCTATCTCCAACCTCAATTTATGGATTCCACCCTGATCGGTACTGAAATTCACTTCCTGATTTTGAAGAACAAGCTCTGCAACCTATTTAAGATAGTGTCAGTAATAGTTCACAGCCGAGTCTAGAGGGAGTCAGTACATGGATAGTTCGACTCATACCTTGCAGACTATTGCACCACATGAAGTAACATCCATTTGATGGGGATGGCTTAGTGTTACACAAGTCCACCTTGAGATTTTAACACCCTTGTGTCTCATGAAAGCTCTGTAGAATAGAAAATAGTTCTTAGTAACCAATAACGTTTGCTAATATTGTTTTTGCTGTTGAACTTGCCTTGTGACATCTCTGCATTTGTTTAGCTGGTCAGCTGTTGCACCAAAAGGGTCTACGTACATTGACTTATTGTCCTTTGGATACATAACCTTTACAATATATGCAAGTTATTAAAGTCATTCCAAGATAATCTATAATAATAAATGAGTCCTGTTTTCTCACCACAAGTGTCCAATGGTGTCGGTCACACACTGGTCCAATGAGAAGATCAAAGTCCAGTGGTTCCAGCTTTAAAAAAAAAGAAAGTTAAAAGAAATTGGATTATGAAATACAGCTTGACTGCAAGTACATTTTTGGTATTTTGTTAAACAGTCACCTTTTTTAATCCTCGAAATGATCCTTTCCATATTGCGGTCATTTGGAAGGAGTCCACCAAAAAGATCTTGCGACCACTTGTTTTTCGCACCTTCTCAATCACCATGTGAAGGAATGCATTCAAAACCTAGCATGCAAATGTTCTCATTATCTACTGTAGCATAAATCTCTTTGGAAATACACAAATTAATGTACTTACTTCACTCTCTACCTCCCGGCCAGGTGCCAGATTTTCAAAATCTCTGGCAAAGAGCTTATATGGCCCCACCTTGCTCCATAGCACACCTTGCCTTTTGCCACTCCAGATGTCTGATATTACTGAAATATATAAGATCATCCCATGTCCAAGGGATGTGCATGTGAAAATGTGTGCTCAGCACACCAATTTTGGTTGAAAAAGACAATTGTGCCAACATCAATACTTACAATCGGCTGAGCTTCTGAGGGGAAGCGAGGATTCCAGGGCTGTTGCGGAGCAAGAAGCAGCAGTGCAAAAGGGAGGAGTGGACGTGTTAGGGGGAGGCTGGAGGACTGGAGGAGTGGATGGGCCAAAGGGAGACTGTACTGGAGGAGTTGTTGGTGGCTGGTGTGATGGAATGCTTGATGGTGCAGGAGAAGAAGCACTAGCCGTTGATGGTGTCATGGCATCCTGCAGCTTCCATTTCCTTGGAATTTTCAGATGTGGTTCCATGTATCTCTTGAGATGGTCAATGTTGATCTTCTCCATTACATTGCCTCTCTCTGACTCCAGATCCACACTTTTCCCGTCGATTTTACAAATCGTAAATGGTCCCAGGAACTCACATTCCAACTTGCCTCCCTTTCTTTGCTCCTGACGGATGTTTTTCCGTAGGACTTTGTCCCCCACCACAAAGTGGTCATTGTCCCCTCGGATTGATTTCCTCTTCCTCACCCTTTCTTGCCCTGCTGCTACATTTCCCTCCACTTTCGCGTAAACATCCTCCAAGTCCCTCAGGTTTGGATTAATGTTCTCGTTACACATAAGGGCCTCCACCCTTTGATCACTTATCTGCAACATTGGTTTACACGTGTTATTAGAGTTCACAGAAACACAATTATAGAAGACAAATACACATGATTAAACAAACTCATAACAATGTCATCATACCTGGCACTTTCTGGGGACTTCAGAGGGGTATCTGGCTTCCCTTCCATACAGCAAGTAATATGGAGAGTACTTGGTTGTCAGTTGAATCTTTGTACGGAGACCAAAGACTGTGGGCTTGATGAATTTATCCCAATCGCTAGGGTGAGCCATAACCATTTTATTCAAAGCTCTGTAAAAATATAAGAACGTATGATGAATTGGCATTACATTAAAACATAAAGTGTTTTTGAATGCAGATATTGACATAGAAGTACAAATCCACGCATCACCCTTGAACAGTGCCATTAAGCTTTTCCACCAAACCATTGCTTTGTGGGTGGTATGGTGCGCAGAGACTCCTTGAGATGCCAAGCTTGTCACACAAATCAAGGTTGACCTATGAATTTAATGACAATTATTTAATTTTTTTATAAATCAATACAAATAAATCAATTGATTTACTATCACTATTAGCAAGGAATCACTGAAGAATTCCTGGTTAACTTCTTACAAACAAACATGCATTTCAAGAGACTTCTATTTGCTGGCCTAGTGTGGCCATGTGTAAAATGAATCATCCCTCTCTCAATTTAAACTTACTTTGTTGACAAATTCTTTGCCCCTGTCAGTCAGGATTCTTTTTGGGGCCCCATACTTATAAAAGAAATCCAGGACGCAGTCAGCCACCTCCTCTGCCTTCTTGGTCTTTAGGGGATAGACTTCTAACCATTTGGTGAAGTAGTCCACCATCACACACATGTAGATATGGCCATTGGCAGTGGTTTTTAATTTGCCAACAAGGTCCATTCCCACAAGCTCAAATGGCTCTGAGACCTGAAATGCAAAGCAAAGTCTGAATTACAAAAAACAAACACCTGCATTCAATTATTTCCATTTCATGCAACAAGTTACAATGGTGATACCACATACCACTATAGGCGTGTATTGAGTCTTTTCCTTTAAAAAAGACCTCCTTTTCTGACACTCATGGCATTCAGAAATCTAACAAATGAAAAATGTGATTAAACAGTTGACCCAATGTTTTGGTGCAATAACAAAAATATACATTTTATTTACTCACCCATTTCATGATGTCAGCTTTCATTCCAGGCCAGTAATATCTTTGCAGGATTGTGTGTGGTGTTTTGTCATTTCCACAATGAGCTCCAATGGCACTGGCGTGGAACTCTACAAAGATATCACTGGCCTGCTCAGGTGTTCGAACAACCTTCGCCAGGTGATGTTTCTTAGCATCACGCTTCCTTAGGCGCTTGTAATAAAGTTCCCCATCTGGCAAATTAAATGTTGTCAAGTCCATTTATTTGTAAAGCACATGTAAAACCATCAGGGTAGACCAACAGATGGCACATTTTTACAAAATGTGTGTTTTGGTTTGAATTGACTTACCAATTATGTGGTAACTCTCTGCTCTTCTTTTAAGGATGCATCTCTCACATTTAGTAAAATGTGGAGGATACAATTTGTTTTCCTTCAAGTTCCAAATCTCGTTAACCTTTTGAGGATCCATCGTTTTCTTCAAATGTTTGATTTGACTCAACCCAACACACCAGTCTGGCTTGCCTTTTATACATTTCCAGATGTTTCAAATGAGCTGTTAGCCCAATTAGGCCTGGATTTTGTGTTTTTCTTTACATAAATCAATTCATATCCACCATAAATTGATGCAGAAAAGGCACAAATTGCTGTGGAAAAATCCACCAGAATGCAGGAAATGAAATGTTTGATGAAATGTTTGATGAAATTGTGTGAAATGAAAAAAATGTTGCTGGTAAATCAAGAATAGTGTTTTTTTGTGTGGTTATGTGAGGGCGGCAGTGTAACACCCAATACGCCAATTTCGGTTTAGACAGCTTTGTGCATTTCACATGCCATATAATGTTGCGATGTTATTTACGCAGCATGCATAATATGCGATGCTTCGTGTCATTAAACAAAAACATCGATTCTACTAGAGGCATTGTAGACGATATCAAATGTTTGTAGTTAGTGGTTAATCTAACTGTTATAGTCAGCCGCTGTATGTCTGGGCTGTCAGAAAAAGTCAAACGTTGTGAAAACAGGTAACCAGATGTCTTAAACAAGCCCCAACCAAAATGTTCCCAATAGTAATGTAGCTTATTATAATTACACGAACCAAATTTATAAAGGTTGTCTCGGTGGTGTAGGACCTGCAGGCGCTCTGAATATTATACATTTTTATCGGAGAGCGTGATCGAATCCAGCTCCGTTTTTTTTTTAAGAAAGAAGACAAATAATTAATATAACCACGTGTTTTAAGGTGCCTTTAATGTATGTCTTACTAACTGTAAGACATACCTTTTTACAACAATAACGAGATACGACACATACAAACTAAAGGTAAATTGGTGGAATTTCGACGAATATGCTGACGTGAACACCGCTTCATCTGGTTCATCTGGGTAAATATGCTCGTGCCCGCCACAGGCACGCGATCGGGAACCAGATAGCTTGGGAACCATTAGGCGTGTAACACCGGCAAACAATAAACAGTGAGCAGAGCGATGAAGTGACTTTTGTGATTCTTAACTTGTGACTATACAGGGTTGATGAATGTACTTGAACGGAAAACGAAAACAAAATATAACATGCGCAAATGTCCATGCGATGTTTTAAACAGACGGCTTCCATGCCGTGACGCTCAGTCCTTAGCGCTGTACCGCAGGTACAGCCAGTGACGATCGCTTCGTCACAAGGCCTATTAAGAGGTGCGGGTAATTCAGGTAGGACTGTGTGTAGATCTATTTTATTATGTGTATTATGAGGTGGTCTGCGAAAATTCTCGATTACAAAAAGTGGTCCACACACAAAGTTTGAAAACCCCTGCGTTAGAGTACGTCTTGTGCTGCTTCCCATAGACACGTCATGTGTCAATGCTAGTGTGTTCTCCGGTAAAAATTATGTTTTGTAGACGGCCATGCATGCCGATGCCAGAGTGGTGTATGCAAAAGGATCTATACCTGACACTCAAAAAAAGTGTCTCGGTAGATTGTGCATGCTTCGCGTAGGATCACCACATCGTTGATCCCATAACGACGCAACTCCCTCTGGAAGTTAAAAGTGCGGTGGTGTACAGTTCTGTACCATGTGATGAATTTATCCTTTTCATCAGAAGTCATGGAATCAAATCCAGAATACGATGGCTCAGGGTAAGGACCCTTGTAGAACTCATTCACCCTTGTATTGAACTTATGAGGAAAATAACCTTTTTCCATATCAACAAATCCAAGAGCAGACGGCGGTTTAGCTAGACGCATGGGGAGAAAACTAAACGAGTCGATCCACCTCTGATGGTGGGCATTATCACCCATCAGGATGACTCTACTACCACGCATGGTCAGGGAGGGGGTAATCCCCTGTTTGGTGAAATACTCCAGCATAATGTAGCTGTCAAATCCTGATGCATTGTGATAACGTGTCTCAAAATCATAAAATATATATTTATTTTCTGGGGGTTCAGGCTCAAGATGTAACACTCGTGGTCTGTATCGCTGATTAGAACTTCACCACAATGTACACACTTTTCTGCACAACACCCATGGGCAGGGAGATCCTCAGTGTCTTTTGTCTTTCTGCGGGCTACAAGTACTGTCTACAACAACGCTCACAATACTTGTTTACAGGGTACAAAACCATACGTTGGTGACTTTGGCTTGTGTGGGTCGTAACAGAGCTTTGACTGACAAACACGACCACAGTCCTTGCACTTTATCATGCAGGTACAACCAGATTGTTTTTGGGTGTTGTTCAGGATGGGTCTGAAACATTTCTAGCTTCTTGAAAGCAGAGTTGTGATGAAATATCAGTATCATCTACATGCTTCTCAAAACTGGAAACATCGGAAAAACCAACCTGGTGACCGGGGTCATAACCTAGGACCCTGTGTAAGTCTTGGGCAAACACCAATTTATCCTGTTCAGGCATGCCAGTGACGGCCCTCGCAGGGTGACATTTAAAACACTACCGCTGTCTGTACTCTGAGTGCAATGTGTTATGACACCTGTCAACCTCTCTGATAAAATGAGGTACTCATTTTGAAGAGAGATACTTCTAAGATCTACAGCCTGTCTAACCTCAAAGCCATTAAAGTAGGGATTGTACGCAACTCATTAGTTCTGTCTGTACCCCCATTCTCGGGGACACCACCACCAGTTTGCATAAATGACTCATCATTCACAAAGGCCCTAGCATGCACATTATTAGTCCTACATACAGCCTGTTTTGGATCTTTTTCTACACCCTCCTCGGTCCCCACCACCTCAATGCAGTCGCCGTCGATGAAATTAGCAACGTTATCATTATGTCATCATGTACACCATACAGACTATCTAGCTGAGCGGCCTTGTCTAGTGCCTCTAATGCACCACACACATGACCCTCAATCTTATTTATACTTTATTTATACTTTAATTTAACAACACATCAAGACCTGAATCCCTAAGGTCTATAGTCTCACCACACAATGCATCTAGCTATTCTACTATGTCTAGAGAATCTTGGCCACCACGCATATGATCCAGCAGGGTATCATCATCAAACCTCTTCAGCATCTCCTCAAGACCTGCATCCATAATGTCTCCATTCCCACCACCATCAAAAGAATCTCCCCTCGGGGTTACCATCTAGAGGCTTTTCTTGGACTCATTGTGTATTTATGGATTACATATATAATATACCAAAATGTAATGTATACCCCCCTCAAAAGTCAAAAACAAAAATAATAATATAAATTGATCAAATAAAAAACCGCTTCACCAAAAATCATCAGATGTTTTAAGTCACACGTGCCATCCACACCCCACCACCTTTAAGACCCACATACAAGGAATATGTAGCAACCTACAGCATGTTCACCGCAGTCTCTTGAGCACACTGTTTTTTGTTATGTTTTTTTGCATAGCCTTGAGAATTTTCATAATACACTCAATCCCGTTAGCATTGTCCCACACAGCTTGAGCCACAGACGCATCCTTTTTTTAACGACGACAAATCATTTTTTCTTGTCCATCAAGCGTAGCACGCGCAGTCTTCAGCATAGACATGACATTTGCATTATCGGCTTGTTCTGACCTGTTTTCTTTATCATGCTTCTTGGCCAGAATGTACTTCAGCGGTGTCTGCGGTGTTGATGGTTAGCGGTGGTCCCGGGACAGCCTGGGCACCAGGGGTCGCTGCGGCTATGACGCTTGGGGGTTCTCCATGTGTAGAGGTCTGGTCTGTTCCAAAATCGTTGTCGTCCCAGAGCCTGATTTCTTCATCCGTCCACAGTTCCGGTTGCAAGCTCAATAGCGGTCCTCCAGGGTTGGTATGGTCGTTATCTTATTGAAATAAGGAATGAATATATTAGTGCGATATCTAACGGCATAGTGAATAGTTTTACAGTAATATGTCTTACCATGCTGTATAGTCAGATGCTCTACCGGCTTATCTTGTGCCAGTTCATGAACCATAAAATGTGTTTTGTTAGCTTACCCTTGCTAGTAGACGCCCCCTCGTTGACTTTAAAGCTAGTCAGCTCCTCAGCAGGTCGTTGATTATTCCTCACAGGCCCTGAATCAGACCTAACACGTGTCGGGGATCCCTTTTAGTCACATTGTCTTGGTATAAATAACAGTTATTAAGTAGAGGAATATTCAGAGGAGATATATACATGGGCGGTACTCTGCCTGTTGCTTCTTATTCTTCAGCCCGTTGTTTACGTCACCTAGCAACAATCTGCTTTATCAAACACAGTGTCATAACCCATGTCTGAAGATAGAGCTACGTTTCAGGATATACTCATCATAACCCATGATATGTCTGAAGATAGAGCTACGTTTCAGGATATACTCATGGTAGATCAGCGGCATGTTGTCAGCTTGGGTGTCTCCATGTTGGCGTCAAAAACTAAAGTCTTGTAGCTCGTAGGCCGCTGTTCTCTACGTTTTATATCCTTACGTGACGCCGTCATCTCCGTTGATAGCCACTGGTCTGGTGTACATAACCCAGAATGTAAACATTGTATATAAATATTGTTTTGTAAATTACAATAGATCTAAGAGATGTCCACTTCTTACTTTTATTTATTGTATTTTATTTATAATTGTTTAATTAATCTTATCTTCTATGTTGTAATTTCTATTTCTATTGTGCACGGAGCACCTGGAACTAAACAATTTCCCCCCAGGGATCAATAAAGATTCTGATTCTGGTAGCATCTTTTTGTTGTGGAATATCCGTTCTCCTGGCATCTAGAGACGCCTCACATCCTGTTTGCTAGGTGCTAGGTGCTAGTGTGCGTATCCTTACAGGGCGCCGCCATTCTTTCTGTTCTCACGGCGGCTGAAAGCTGTCATCCTCCTGGAGGGCGGGGTGTGAGCGATCCCCAGCTTTAAACCTAGTATACAGTAGAACCACTGGCCTTCCTATGTGCACGCCATCTCCCAGGTAACCATCCCCCCCTCCAGCTACTCCCCCCCTCATGTGGGGACTGTCATGGAAATAGTAATGGCTGTTATAATATATAGTAGTTTGTCGTTAACGCCATTCGTCTCTCACGTACCAGGCACCCCAGCTGTCGTGTTTCCCACCCCGGGGTGTGGGCATCCCCTACTTTAAAGACATTATACCACAATAAAACACGTGTTTCCCACCCCGGAGTGATAGAGAATATTCACACAAAACAACATATAATAACATATAATCACATGGCAGCAACTCAATGCATTTAGGCATGTAGACTTGGTCAAGACGATCTGCTGCAGTTCAAACCGAGCAT
>JAOPJO010031138.1:0-10626 GCA_027123675.1 Molva macrophthalma
CACACACACACACACACACACACACACACACACACACACACACACACACACACACACACACACACACACAGCAAGCAAGCAACAAAATTCCAGCAGCTCAGTTACAAACACATGCATCCAAAGTATGCCACAACTCCCCTTCATTTCAATTAAGAATTGTAATGTCCTTATGTCATATTTATGTCGATTATTTGTGCACACGTGATTACGCCCAGTTGTATTGTATTATTATTTTGGCAAAAGCATATCAGCACCTTGTTTGTGTATTAGTATCATTTCAAAAAAAAATATTTTATTTCAGATGGCAATTTATCCACAAATAATCACCATTATATTTTACCATTGTTTACTGTGTAAGAAAAAAAACCTTAAAAAGACGAAAAACTTTGATGACTGGGGGGTACTTCGTCATTGCATATAACTATTTTCTGTAAAAAAATGATTTTTGAAATGTTGTAATATATGTGACAGTGAAAATAAATCTTATTACCAAGTTCTACAGGCTGTATATACATTGGAAGAATAGGGCTTTTGATTAGTAGATACAGGAAATACATTTATACATGTAAAGTCTTTTTCAGAGACAGTAATTTATCTAATTTGATACACAGTGAAATGGGGCTAATGGTATTTGCGAAAGCATTCTGTAAATGATCCTATATGATGTTATGTAACAGTTTGTCTCGATTGGTTTGTGATTTATTAAGTTCATGCTTAAATCATTATTTCCCAAGGCTGAATCAGTGCCCGCTATAATTTAACAAAATATTTGTATTTAATTACCATCATGGTACTTAATTCCCTGTCCTGTTTATTTTTTTTGCCAGACCTAGACAATAAATTATATGGTTTTGTCACCTATCAATAACACATATTATATTGTATTCAGTATAACTTTGCATGCCTTAATCCAACAATATTTTTTTAAAAGCTTAGAATTGACTTGAAGATGGCGATGAGTGTGTCAACAGGACAATGTGTATTGTATTTTCCTTCAACTTGTCCTTTTTCTCATTTTTGAAGCATAATTTTGTTACGGCAACCAGGGTCAAAGTTATGCAATAACAATTAATAGTGCCTCATATCACAACCTTGTAATATCGACTGCTCTGTGCAGAGTTTTAATTTATAAAACACACTTGAGGTGTGTTCAAGTGAAGAAATTGCTGAGAAATGATACCGTAAATTTTGTAAAAGCACAGACGCCGTTATGCAAATCTGACCTCTAATGTTTAACTCCCTCCCGCACTGAGCCTTATGTCACCATTTTGAATGCGACCCCCCCCCTTTCATATGTTGTCCATAAGCCTGTGTTTTTGCTTGCAGTAAGTCACTCTTTACAACGGGAACAAGAATTGAGGTGGATTATTCATTATGGGATGTTTTTATTCAGATTTGGCACAGAGATTCTAATGGGGATGAACTTAGTTCTACCGAACGCTGTGCACAAACATTACAATATAATAGAGTGACTCCTTTTGCAAACAAACACCGCTTACACTTCTTTATGGGTTTCAATATCTATTTTCGTAATCTGTATCATCTGCAATTTATTTCTGCCGATAAAAAAAATTGAAGTAGTGAAACCAATGCCTTTGTTTTCGAGTTTGCTGATATTACGTACAGTAATTGTTGTTCCTGTATTTATGTAAAGTGAGTGTATTGTAGATATATTCAAATATTTTCACTCTTGCCGTAAAGAAAAAAAAATTGTGATACTGCTCAGCAACGCTTCAAAAGGGAGATTCTGCTCATGGAATTCCACATCTGCAAAAGAAAACGTTTTTAATTCAACTTTTTTCAGAAAGTCTAAGAACAGTTGTCTTTCTACCTTGTTTTTATTTTGTTCTTCCTTTTATCCAACGGTTGTTTAGATATCCAGTCAGTGTTCCTCTTGCTCTTTTCTCTGTATTTTTCATATGGATGGAGCTGTGAAATTAAAAAAATGAGTTCAAACATACACATGTATCTTCATATGAATGGAGGCATGACGGATAATAAAGAAGCGTTTTGTATGTAAGGCCCTGGTATGGAGCTAAGAAGGACATGCATAACTGTGAGCTTGGATGGAATGTGGTTTTGGTGTCCCATTAGACATTTGAGCAGAGCGCCAAACATTCGGTGGCATTCTGAAACCTAATCTTAGTATTGGAAAAGCCGTGCCAAATGATCTCTACATATAGATATGAATGGCTTTCTGAGCACTACGCTCTCTCAGAGTACACGTTGTTCAGGAGTAGAACAGCCAAGCATCTCTGGCCTTTTACTGTACACTTCAGCAGTCAGAAGGCCGTGGATGGTTGTAAGGCTCATAGGAAAGACAGCTTGATCACTGAAGATTGCCACTTTCAAATTAACAGATATCTTGACAGTTATTTTAATTTTTGTTAAAGGTGTATTGTGTAGAATGAATGGGCATCTAGCGAAATGGACCTGACAGAAATGGAATATAATATTCATAAGTGTGTTTTAATTTGTGTATTATCCCATGAAAATAAGAATTGTTGTTTTTTGCTACCTTAGAATTAGCCCATATGGGTAGCAGGTCCTCTAGGTGCCCGCCATCTTGGACTGCCGTGTTTCTACAGTAGCCGAGAACGGACAAACAGACGCTTTTATCATAATCGATATCTTACTTGTAAACCATGAACTAAAGTTTTGCAGACTAATTAACCTAATACAATTTATAAATCGATCAAGGAACCTCATCACTTGACACTTGGCCACTCGATGCTGTCGAAGACGATTACATCGTTTTGGAAGTGACTACGGGCACCTTACAGGACAGTCCAGGCCACCACAGCCTCTCCTACGTCGTTGGAAAGGGGGAGGTGAGGGGGGTGTATATTTAGTTGGTTGCAATTTGCATTTGCTAGATGCCATTAAATCCTACACACTGCATCTTTAAGTAAAGAAAAACAAAAACATTCTTATCAAACAGTTGTGACAGTTGTTTCCATTTGCGTTATTAGCAAGTTTGGGAGAGTGTGATTGGTAAGGAAAAAAGGTAGGATAAGTTATTGGCAAAATCCTCCTCTTGACGAAAAGAAGGGGCCTTAGAAGGCTGTGATTTCTATATAGTCCATAATCAAAACACACCTCAAAGCAAATACAACATGATCCGGTAACAGATCATTTAAAAACCACAAAGGACATTTTCCTTATGCTCAGACAAGCCGAAACAGATTCTGCAGTGGTTGGTACAGCAGGCTTGGCACTTAACCTCCCCTATGACTCATGTCACTGATACTTTTCCAGAATTAAATTCACAGTGAGAACAAGTGATTTGATGTTGAACAACTGCACCACAGAGAGAAACTCTTCAAATGAATTAAATATTTGAAGAAATGATCCCGTATCTGTTAGAATAAAGAACTGATGTGTGGCTGGCTGTCTAAACAAATATCTAATATCTAACCTAATCTCTACCACTGGGTTATCAGTAAATCACAGGGTATTCATATTATATTGATATTGTAATAAAACACAGTAAAACATGAAGCTGTAGTCCAAAAGTATAAAACAAAAAGCTACATTGTTATAAATAAGTACCACATACCTTTTTCATACAACTGTCCACAAATAAATACAATACATCACCCTTGACACAAGACTTTATTTAAATGTATTGTTATTAGCTGGTATTGACGTGGGATATAGGTTTATATTCCTTATCCATGGCACCACATTGTGTAACACTAATTACAGAGTTGTGTTATCAGGCAACATTGAAAGGATTGGGTAAATAAAATAAAATTTGAATATTGGCAATATTCACATACTGACTAATGGCAGTGCAACAGATCAAGACCAATGTACTAATAGTGTTACCGTATGAGGTCATATTTCATCACCGCTGCCTCTATAAAAAGCTGTAGTTCAGCTCAATCGAAAAAATTAAATAAAAACTGAAGCAGTGGAGTCTATACTATGCAAAGAGCTTCATAACTTTTATATACATTTACATTTTTTATAGAAAACTGAAATTATTGAAACTATAAAAACATTTGGTCACTAATTGAAATAAATTCTAATATAATTGCACTATCTTAGATATCATATATCAGCAAGGTCAACAAATGTATGATTTTTTTGTGATCTAAATTCCCAAACAGAACTACTGTAAAAAAAATAAAAAATAGGAAGCTCTTTCATTCGGCATTGACATATTTACATTGACAACCTTTACTTTTTCAAATAAAAAAGGCACTTTAATTATATGTAGATATGAATTGATAATATACTTTCCAGTATGATTTAAACCCGATGCCATGGATAGACCTACAGAAAAAAAAGGACATGTGCTAATTTTAAAGATAATAATCATAAGAGAAACAGTGTTTGAATCCAAACAGCTTGTTGAAGCTGTGGCCAAGTCAAACCCTTTACGCTACAATGTTGTGTCATTTCCACAGGTGAACACTGATATGAATAAATGCGGAACAATCATTGTTTTTACAAACCAAGCCTCGCAACCAATGCAAAACCCAGGTATAGCATGCTTCTGTCCAGAGTATGTTTGCATAACTGAACAGTAACTTGTAATATCTCCTCTGAGCATTGTGCTGTGAATGGTTGAGCAGACTGCTCATCAAATGAATAATGAAATGAAAAAATGAATATGAAAAAAAAGCGAATCTTTTCATTAGAAACTGAATACTTAGTTCATTATGATGGAACCCCACCCATCGCGTGTTATTCAGTAGGATTCATTGCTAGAAGTTAAACTGGTATGACCAGTGGTGGTGAAGCAATGTCTCTGCCACCAAAGGAAAACATTCAACTTAACACAAAAAGCAGCCAACAGGATTTGAATGTAACATCTGTGCCAATGAGACAAACACTTTTACAATTGCAAAAAAATATAGTCCAGGTTTGGGTTCTTTCGTTGGTAAACAATATTTTGTATATGATTCATGTGAACATTTATGTGGAGAAGAATGAACATCTTTGCACTTTTGGACTTTGGAACAAGCATAATACAAATAAATACATAATTGGACTATTTTATTGGTATCACCAACAACAACTAATACATAATTTTTACTTTTGATTTGTGTTTTTTTAAGTAATTGATGCTTGGCATGGTTTCCTGAAACATTTCCCGCACCATAGGAGGGAAAACAAATTCAAATCTAAAACATAAAAATCCAAACATAGCACAGCTACACCTGTTTGATTGTTTTCCTAAAAGGAACATGAAAAAACAACAATCAAAAAACAATCATAGAGGGGAAAAGACCAGTGAGTTCCTCAATTGTCCGACTTCCGGTTCTAAAAATTTGGTTCTAACTAAAACAGAAAAAAAAACCCAGAAAGATAAAAAAAAATAACAGGTATGATCAGGGATCATGAGACTGAGCATCAGCCCTGATGCCTCTTCATGTGTAGCGCCAGGTGATCGGAGCGGGAGAAGCAGCGGTTACACACGGCGCACTGGAAGGGCTTTGCCCCGGTGTGCTTCCTGAAATGGCGAGTCAGCTCGTCGGAACGAGCAAAACGCCACTCACATCCCTCCCAGGAGCATTCATACGGCTTCTCGCCTGCAGCGACACAACAACAACGCTATAAATAAAAACTGCACACTGAATGCTGACAAAAAATAGGAGGAAAAAGACTTCGCCAACTACATTTCACAATTCAACAGACAATTAAGGGCTTGATTTGAAAGTTATTATTACGCGTATCATCAATGCTGCATGCCTATATCAATACTCAATATTCAGATTGGCGTTCTGAACGATCCACCCTTTTTAATAATTACGTTTAACGTTTTTCTCCAACCTCAAATTATTTGAGCAATTTCTATAATATAAAAAGAATAGAATATACATTGATATAATGTGCTTTAAACATGTTTTGGGAGAGTGTGTGATGATGTGTGATGAGTGTGTGATGATGGCTGGTTTAAGCAGCCATCATCCACACACACGCCCACAACATGCTTTACACCTATTCGCTTGATTTCCATGCAGCAAGAAATCTGGTACCGTATTCGTCCTTCTACATAACTAATATATCAGAGACTCCTCCACCCCTTGGGATTTGATATATGGGCCCAGTCTGTCTGCACACAGGATTCCTGTGCATGCATGCCAAGTGCATTCATCTGCCTGGCAACATGACCGTGCAGGGACACCTCTACAATAAGAGGGGATTCTCAATAACAATAGTGCATTCACTCAGTAAAAGAAACTTCACCTGTGTGGGTTCGCAGGTGCGCCTTTAAATGGGAAGACTTTGTGTACACTTTCTTGCAACCTAGAGTAGAGAAAGAGTAGAGTTGAAGGTCATTATGGACACACTGAACTTTTTACGTTGGATACTTCTGGGGACTTAACATACGACGTAGGGCTGGGCAATAATTCAATATAATCATTTATCGTCTTTGAATGGCATTGTATCGCCATGAAATTAAGATAACATCTTATCGTTATACCCGGTTTAATAGTATAAATGAATAACGATGAGAAGATATTCCCTTAAAATGATAAAATATGAGGTTTAAAATGTTGGTGAGAAAGGAAAACTAGTTTTAGACCGATAACATACTTCAATGTAATGACCCTCAGTGAGACTGCTAAGCAAAATGGTATTTTGGATTCAGAAGCCTACCGTGATATTTATCGATTTATCATAATTATCGTGATAATACACTTTTCCATATCGCCCAGTCCTAATATGCTGACGACTGTGCAGTTGTATGCAGATGATGTTGTGTTGTGTATACGGTGCAGTAGATTCACCTGGGACATCACAGTGGTGGATCCGTCGTCTCTCCAGGTCGGGGTTATTCCGACGTGTAATCTTGACCGGGGAAGACTGGGGCAACACCGGGGACAAAGGACCGGCTGCCGATGACGCCTGGACCACTTGCGAGGTGTGGACCGAAGTCGTACTCTGAACGCTAGCGAGACGCGAGCTTGGGCCTAACTCCGGCATATTGAGTCCGGCAATTGGACCCGGCGCCATGTTGGTGTTCTGGAAAGGCAGTTTGGATGCGATGGTGGCCTCGTACGAAGGCGGTGGGGAAAGGTTCTGGAGGATGACCTTCCCTCTGTCTGGGCTCGCCGGCTCTGAACTGGGTGGAGAGGGCGGCAGGTAGGAAGGCCTCTGTGGAGGGTTGCGGTGCTGGGGGAAGCCATACCCAGTGATTGGAGTCACACTTGTGACTTTAACAGAAGCCTGGACCGGGCCCGGATGAGCACCCCCTACTGGGGGAAGACTCAGATGGGACATGGGGCCGCTACTGCCGCACAGCTCTGAGTTCACCTGTGCTCCATGGACCAGCTGCTCCAGATCAGAGTTCAACATCTGGAACAGGGGGACGTCCTGGAAGTCCCCTGATGTCATTTCCTGTTTGATGAAGAAGCTAGCACCGGTGTCCACCGCACCGAATGCAACTGGGTATTCCGGGGCGGAGGAGGGAATATGCCCCGCTCGGTTGTTGTCCTGGCAACTGGGCGGGACGAGCGAGTGGGACATGGGTTCTGCCTTGATGGGTCTCACTACGGGGCGGCAGAGGCTCGGGTGCAGGTAGGAGACGTCGGGGAGGAGCAGGCTCATGTTGATGCTGTAAGGGGAGCCCAGGTCCTCTGTGAAGGAGGGCTCCGGAGGAAGAGCTCCATCCCGGCACAGCCTCTTAGAGTCTGACCCCGGCTGGGGGCAGGGGAACAGGTAGCCGTCCATCTCTGATGGAACCTTAAGAATTGAAAAATGCAAAGAGTTCATAGTAGAGTTTAAGGAGGCAAATGAAAGCTACTCTCTTATATGGTAGCCTAATCAGAGGAAAGCGTTATTTTTAATCATGGAGCAAACTGATTCCATGAAAGATTCAAATTAAGTTTGACTTAAGAATATGAGGAAAGTGAAATGAGGTCACCTATATATATTTATGGTATTCAATCACATGTATCCCTATTGAAACCCCCACATAGTCATGTTACATGCCCACACCACTTATCTAATAAATCATCCTTTGGGTGAAAAAAAAGGAAAAGATCAGCTGATTAATGCGAAAGCACACACAGAACTACTATCTTCGTTCTCCATTGATTCTGACGCTCTCTCCATATATTAGGATTCCGTACATTTCATAATGGTCTACCAAATATCAAATAAATTATCGTTTGTTTTTGTGATTTAAAAGGACCCCGGGTAGCGTAAATGTTAACCACATCAAATAACGACCTCTCCCTTATCCCGCCTTCCCCCGGCTTTACAAGCATCGTGAGGTCCTGCTCGAAGCTTTATGGAAATCCGTGGATGAATTTAGAACATCCAGTTGCTGCTCTGAAGCGCTACGCATCTTTTACTCGCAAGTTTCGACAAGAGGCGGATTGCGTCTGGCCACATGTCTATTCAACTGAGTCCACTTGACATAGACTACTGTAGCCTAAGCTTTAGTTTACTTAAAGGTCAACTGCATTTATCATACAGGCATAATCAACCCCCCCCCCCCCAGGCTCAGATACACCAGTGTAGGCCTACACCGTTTTGTCTTTAAAAAAAAAAAATCCGCTGGTCCGCTATCAATATTTCATCTCTATTTTTAGAACGCTATCGCTGAAATTGCATACCAAGACACGGTTCCGGCTGATTTATAACAGAGTCCGCTTGAAAAAAAAAATAACAACAACAATACAATTTCACCCTACCCCATTGTATTCGTAAAAATAAGTTCCCGTGGTCGCATCCCTCGTGTTGAAAAGCACTTGTCCGTGGTCTTCAGTAGCTCTCAGACGGTCAGCTATTGGCGGCGCGGTTTGACTGAGAGTCTGATCCTGCCCCGGAGCAACCCAAACATGATTCCTCAACACGGTGGCCATGCAAGCGAGCAGTGTGATATCACCGGCTATCCCAAATCATTGGGGAATAAATTCCACATATGTCAATTCAATTTAAAAAACAATTGTTGGGCTACAACATGCGACAGGCGGCAGCTGTCAAACGTTCATTCCCTCTATTTTGCGCTGGCTTGTCAAATTACGCAACTGCGTGCTATCGGTGCGTCTATAGGGCGGGGCTGGACGTGGAGAAAATAAACATGACATCTACACTAAGAGGTACACCTATAGTTATAAAATACCGTGGCTGTGAATCAAATTATGAATTGACCTGAACTGAACTGACAATAATATGGATATGTGTATTGAACAAAACATTACTTAGGATTTACAATATTAACTTGCACGTCTATTGCGCACCATCAATCACTGGTATCGTTAATATCTTGAAACAATAATGTGAGTCATATGGAATGGGCGTTGTTGTTAGACTGACGTAAAAACAAACTGTACGAATCTGAGACTGACTTGATTGAGTTGAATACATCTCCAGTTAGGCATTGCTCGTATCGGTCTGGGGAGCACAGACAATCTCACCTCCTTCGCCACTCCTTATCCCGACCACGTTGCGTGTTTTATGTCATTGCGGGGATGTGTGTGTTCTCTCTTTGACTTATCGGGGATATTTTCGCCACTTGCTGCATATCCTACCGCACCCTAAAATTGTGTTAATTGCTTTTATTCAGGGTCTTAACATATTTGCCATGTTTTGATGAATGCTAGAAACTGGCATGCTAGAAACGCCAGAGCACAGCAGCTGTCTGTCAGGACGGAATACTTCATGCCAACATTCCAGCGACAGCAGGGAAGTCTGCAGCGATAGGCTTCTGGCAGAGGACTGGATGTTTCAATGAAAATAGCCCAACATTACACTGAAACTCACATGTGTCATGTACTTCTTCCATTGGCCCCTATATTAGCTACACTGTGTGTGTGCAGTGTGGTCAGTGCTAGGCATGGGTTGGGTTTATCGTTGGAGCCAGTTCAAATGTATTCCATTGAACTTTTATTTCAGTTAATTATTACAAATGATTAATAATTATTAATATTATTATGAATATACTGTGTTCTACATTTTTATTATGATTATTTTTATTATTGCGTTCTTAGTTACTAGTAGGCCTCCCCCTTTTTTGTCAGTGGTATTAATAGTGGCATTATATTAGAAGAAGTAATTTTAGTGTGGCTGTTTTGTTTAAACTAAAGTCTTACCTGTTGGACCTGAATGTTGTGTGTTTAGATCGGAGGTCTTTCATAGCTTTGTTCTAACAAGGAACCTTCCCTGAACACGTGATCCAACAGTGACAAAACAGCTCTAATCCTCCAGGGCTCAAGCAATCACAGCGAGCCAGTGTCTTCGTCCATATCCTACACTTAAGACAACATCATTCACTAAAGTCGGATTTATTTTCCTTCCCACACAGGTGCACCCTTACATCGGCAGTGATAGCCAAGCGCTGACATGTCGAAACAGGAAACACAAGTATGCCCGCGCGCTGTCACGGCAAACAAAGGCATGATGTGGAAGAGACAAATTTAATCACCGAAAACACACACACGCTACAATAGATAATAACACTTTAACATTCGGAGGGGCAGGTAAGGGCGTGTGCACACGAACATGAGTGTGTTGTTGCACTCACACTCACACACACAAACACACACACTCAGACACATGCATATACGCACAGACACACGTAAATACACACATAAACACACACACACACACACACACACACACACACACACACACACACACACACACACACACACACACACA
>JAOPJO010031154.1:0-10623 GCA_027123675.1 Molva macrophthalma
ACACACACACACACACACACACACACACACACACACACACACACACACACACACACACACACACACACTGATAAACACACACACACACTGATAAACACAAACACAAACACACACACACACACAGAAAACCCATCTCCCCACACATAAAAGGACCCTGTTTGGCGGCTCTCTAGCTGAATCCTGGCGCAGAAAGTTTTAATTATAAATAAGGGGGAAGCTGAGGCAGCTTATCATTGGCTCGCATGGAACAGAACATCTCATCTGCCAGGGATACCTGCTGTAAGACAGCAGTGGATTTTACTGGAGCTAAACAGGCCTGTGCATTATTCACCTTGAGAGAGGAGACTGGCAGACCCTGCACGTGCATAACAGGTATTTTATATGTACGTTTATCTATGTATTTATATATAGACAGGCAATGATTTTTGGGCTGTTGCTCAGAATTGATGCACGGTTTAGCATTTTTATTTCACTTCCATAAATGGGTATGTGTGTATATATGTATGCTAACTGCTATGAAAATGCTAGTTTTCAAACTGCTAAAAAGAAAATTCTATATATATATAAAGGCTAAATACTTTTCACACTGATACTTTATAGGCTTGATTCTATTAAAATGCTAGTTGAAGCAAGCAGCTACTCCACTGTGTCCATGTCACACAACCCAGTTCACACAACCCTACAATAGCATCAGGAATAAAATGTATGAATACAATTATATCACCTTCCGTCCATCTGTCACGCATTATTACAGTACCTTCAGATCCATCTGAGAACACGGATGGACCGCAGAAGTAAAGACCACAGAAGAAGAGGACTCCAGCTGCTCTCAGGGTACATTCTTGCTGTGTTCAAAAGGTTGCAAACTAAATCAAATCTTGATGGAAATCAATTTTTCATGATATGAATCCAAACTTTCTAAAATCACCGCTGGCACCCCAGGAGGTAAATCTTCAGAGAAGGATGAAGGTATGTTCAGAAACCAATTGACCTACACTTCATAATTGACACGAAATACGTCCTATACTTGCTTTTTTCATACAAAATAAAAGGCCTGGTTAACTTGATATGTGACATATCATGTGATACAAAGGGCTTTTCCAAGCCTTAGATTTGGCATTCCAACACAGAGGTCATACTGAGGTCATGATGTTTGTTTTACTTATTCTGCTGGTTTGTTTTCACAGGCAGTACGGTCGTTTTGAAATCGATGTTCCGGTTTAGAAAAAATGTCTCTGCTGTGGAAAAATGCTGAAATGAAATGAAAATGAGAAGCCAGGAGAGACTATACTGAAGGTACATGCTGAAGCATATCAATACCAAGGAAGTATAGCTCTGCTGGTGTGCATATGCACTTGAATGAACGAATTGATGTCTGTGTTTATATCTGAATTTCTTTCAGAATAAAGGCGCAGGACAAGTGGGTGTGTTCTTAAATTGTTTGTTTTGTCTGGTCTCCAAGCTCTCAGCTTTCATCGATCCATCATGTAAATGTTTCCAGATCAATTTCCCAAAACAAATGAGTAATTATCCTTCATTATTACCAAAACTACTACGACTAGTAGTCCTTAATATGAAGCATAAGCATATGTTATCCATAGTGTGTCCATGATTGTATTCCTATTAAAACAGTGTTGGCATTTTTAATCTGTATCTCCAGACATAAAATGTCTGATATCAAAATATCTGATAACAAGATTAGTCGAGAAATGTTGCAATAAACGATTTTGCCTCCAGGTGCAGATAGCTATAAACGACAGGATGAGATATAATAACATGAATAAAATGTAATAAAACACTCCATAGTGTTTAGGATCTGTGTCAGAAGCCTACCAGTCTGAACAGGTGTACATCGTTGAGGCTACTTGTTATTCAGCGCGGTTGCCTGCATATAAAAGAGGCCTATCAAATATCTCACAAAATGTATTTCACATTTTTCACTTTTTTTTGAAGGGTAAAATCGCAAACAATGCCTTGACAAAACTAAAGTTCAAGGAGTAAATAATAGACCGTGAACAAGGGGCGGAATAACCAAATGGTTTTATCTAAATGGACTGTCCCGACACATATTTTAGAGAAGATATAAGTCAGGTATATATGGGAGGAGATAAAAATGCATTTGACTGGGAGTAAAGACAAAGAGGTCAATCGACATTCAAAGTATACCTGACATCCTTAATATAATGCATTTGAAAGTAGAACAGGATTTTAGTGTGGGAAAACAACCTGGAATGATTCGAATCTCCACAGATGACGCTTATGCGAACATTGTGTGTGATTAGTCAGAAAATCAACACATCACACATTCACACACCGAAGGCAGAGTCAACAGCCAGCTTGTCAGGAACATTTTTAGGGTTAGGTGTCTTGCTCAGGGACACCTCAGCACTCAGCTAGGAGGAGCCGGGGATCAAACTCGCAACCTTCTGGTTACATTAGGATGGTAACAAACCATCACTACAAAACCCTTTTCAGGCATGGAGGAAGCGGCATGGTGATTACACTTATACAAAACAATAGATGGAACGTACACACAAACAACAGATAAATTAAAGATAAACACAACATTCACATGTAGTCTTTGAGCCCAGGCTGACCTGCGCGTGAACCCTCTAATTGTCTCTTTAGACGAGGGGGCAAGATGCTAATGGCAGGCATTCATGCACCGTGGTTCCCCCCCCCCCCCTCCTTCCCCCGGTGAGGTCAAAGCTAAGTCCGTCACGGCTGGACGAGCTAAGCGGTACTTTTCCGAACCATAACCCTCAGGTCTCAGCTGACATGGAATATTGTCTTTAGCCTGTTAGCCGCTCGCTAGCCGCCGCCATTGGATGACATCGTGCAACTTTGCCGTGGAATATAGGGCACCCCAGTGCGGAATGGTCTACGCACCAACGTGCACACGCACACACAGACACAACACACAACAACACACACAGACACATTTAAATGGTTAAATTGTTGCTATGATCTAACATCACCATATGAATGCATCAATCATTTCAACCTAATACTCGTATCCTTAATCAAGGTAACCCTGGATACACACATGTATACATCTCCATACACACTCATGCAAAACATATGAACACAGACGCATATGTAGTACACAAACACACAAGCACATGCATATTCACACACCTTGTCAACAAGCACACAAACACACACTCTCAAACAAACACACACACACACACACACACACACACCCTAGACTCCATTTCCCTGACTCCCTTGGGGGGAGGAATGTGATATCTTCCAATCTGTTCCATCCACCCCCACAATCCTAACACCTCTAAACCTACCTCCACCACCTCCACCACTACCACCACCAGCTGACTCTCTCCAACTCCGCCTCTCTCCGTTATCTGGCCCCGCTACCTGGCCACAGTGGGGATGCTGGAGGAGAGGAGGGGGGAGGTGGTGGTGCAGGTGGAGGTGGGGCTGGAGGCCAGCGATCATGTGACCATTGCACAATAGGGTCAGAAGAGAGGAGAGGGAACCTGGACGGAAATAGAGAGGGAGAGAGCTAGGGAGTGAGAGAGAGAGAGAGAGAGAGAGAGAGAGAGAGAGTTTGGACAAGAGTGACTTATCACCTTGCTGAATGGACAAGAAGGAGGAGATGGAGAGACAGATGAAGAGAGTGAGAAAGAGATTGCGAGAGAAAGAGGTAGCTTGAGGGAGTGTGTGAGAGAAAGAGAGAGGAAGATAGTGAGAATTTTAAAGAGAGAGATGAAGAAAGTGAGAGGAATTGGGGAAAGAGTGAGAGAGAGAGAGAGAGAGAGAGAGCGAGCGACAGAGAGAGAGATGTATTTGTATTTATGATGTATTTATGAGTGTGGGTGTGTGTGTATGTGTGTGTGTGCATGTCTGTGTGCGAATGCGTGTGTGTGTGTGGTGTGTTTGTATGCATATTTGACGATGTATGAGTGTGTGGGCATATATACTGTATGTGTGTGTGTGCGGGTGACTTCAATCTATTTCCAGCTTTTCCCCCCCAGGAAATCCCCACGCATGTCGCAACCATGTGGCAACGAACCTCATCCCATCACCCCCGTGGGTAAACAAGGATGTTTACCCACGATGCACTGCTCTCATCCCTAAACGCGGAGCAACTTAGGATGAGTGGCAGCTGCCCTGCACCAGAGTGTGGTTGCTGTTTAATCCCTCTGCTCTCATACGTTTATCTTATTACAACCTCTAGATGTGTTACTGGTCCACTGGCGAGTCCCACTCTCCATTTCATTAAATGAAATGAAATAATAATAATAATATTAATCATAACCAAAATATTTAAAAATTGATACTTCTATTACTTCTGCTTCTGCTACTATTGATATACTACTACTGCTACTATCATTACTATTAACTACTGATTCTACTGCTACCACTCCCATATTTCATTAGGGATAAGGAAAGTACCTTATGTTATCTTGCTACTTCTACTACGACTACGACTACTACTACTATTATGACGACAGAGAATACTACTACTACACTACTACTACTACTACTACTACTACAACAACTACACTACAGCTACGATTACTACTACTATTTCGACGACAAAGAATACTACTGCTACTACAACTACACTACTAATACTACTACTACAACTACTACTACCAGTATTGATGCTCCCATTATACTAGTACCAATAATGATATTGATAATAATAATGATAACTGTTCTGTATGACTTTGGTTACAGATCTGTTTAATGCTACTACTACTGCTACTGCTCCACCTACTACTACTACTACTGTCTACTAGTGATAATACTAATAATATAATAAAAACAATATAATAACAAATAACAATAACAAACGATATTGTTCATTGTGTGTGACGGGTTCAAATCAGCAGTAGCGGTGTGTGAGAGCGCTGGGTCCGAACTCTCCCATGTTACACCACCGGTAATGAAGAATCCATTCTCCAATTAACGCTGCCACCAAGGTGATAATTGCACCTTGCACTTTTTCTCCGGTTCTCCTGGTAGATAATACGGTCTGGAGAAAACGGTGTGAGGGTGAGGAAGGGAGACTTAACGTACGTACGCAGAATATTAATTACGGTAACCTGTCTGATAAATGGATAGCACGGGGGTTGGGGGGGGGGGATGACGAATGTATAAGCCACCTAATGATTGGTAAGTCATGGTTTCCGGAATGGGAATGAATATGGAGGAGATCGGTATCCAGCCCGACCGTCTCAAGGTCGGCAGCGTGGATCACTCCTCTCCCATGGGCGAGTGGCAGGACGGGGTCTACGGCTCGGTGGTACCTCCCTGTCCCTCTCTCATTTTATCTCTCTCTCTGCTTCTCTCTCTGCCTGTCTTTATATCTCTCTCTCTTCCCCATTCTCTCTCCATCTCTCTCTCTCTCTCTCTCTCTCTCTCTCTCTCTCTCTCACCCATTCTCTCTCCCTGTCCTTCTCACTATCTCTCTCTCCCCCATTCTTTCTCTCTCTCTCCCTCTCTCTCTCCCCCATTCTCTCTCTCCCTGTCCTTCTTACTATCTCTCTCTCCCCCATTCTCTCTCTCTCTCTCCCTCTCTCTCTCCCCCATTCTCTCTCTCGCTGTCCTTCTCACTCTCTCTCCCCCATTATCTCTCTCTCCATGTCCCGCTCTCTTTCCCCCTCTCTCTCCCATTCTGTCTCCCCCATTCTCTCTCTCTCCATGTCGGTCTCTCTCTTCCTCTCTCTCCCCCATTCTCTCTCTCTCTGTCCCCCTCTGTCTCTCTCCCTCTGCATGTCTGCTGTTAACACTCATCGGGAACTGTATTGATTTGGTTTCAGCACTCACGCAGGTGTGATTAAGACACCCTAAATAAATAATGAATACATATTTTACAGAGATGTTGATGCTTCAGCTAGCTCAGGGTGTTGCCCGTTGTCAGCTAAGGGTAATGTTTCCGCGGATGACAATTAGTGTGGAATAACACAATATTGTTCTTCTGTGTCTGCCCTGCAAGTGTGTGATTGCAGGGCATACAGTTTTTCCAGGTATCGGTATTGAACCCAATGAACCATAAGTGTGTCAATTTGTGTGACAATTGGATGACAAATGGCGAAGGGTTATCTGTATATTCAAATTAGTTTACATTATTCAATCAATCACCAGTCCGTTTTGTAGCGACCCGATGCCTCGAACTTGGTAGGAACATATTGGACATCATCCAGGGCTGCGCGTTTGCTGTTGGTCGCTTAAAGAATGATGACACGCTATCAATTTCAATTAACGCTAAGCTTAGCGCTAATACCTTATGCTGTGTAATGCTACACCAATAGTGATACGCAAAAGATTGGCAAATAGACAGCATGTGGTCTTAGATGCACATACCATTGACACGAGTGCAAGACAATCCTGCTCACATTATCATTACATCTAATTCAATTGTAAGGGTATTTGAAATTAAGTGAACTTCAATTTGAAGTGCACTTCAAATATAATTGTGATTTTAAACTATGAATAGTGCAAATGACAGCATTTTTCGGGGGGGGAGTGGTATTTTTTAAGCTAACTGTCATTGATGGATCCCTGCCGCCGGTCGCTCCAATAATGAGATCTGTGTTTGACGCCGCCGGCAACCGCTGCCCCTGATTGATACGCCGTGATTGAGCGATGTCACCGGCGTCACTGGATGAACATGTCACGGCAGCGGCAGACAGCTGGCGCCCGACCAAACTGCCTCCACCTCGCTTCACCACAGCCTCGGCTGTCCGAAAAAGCTCTATCACCTGACTCACCCCCGCCCCCGTCTCCGCTCCCCCCCCCCCCTCCATCCCTCGATCGTCTGCGCTCATCCTCATCGCTTTTAAAAGGCTCTCCGAGTGTCATTTCCTGCGCCCCGCTCGACTAGAATCCCAGGAAATGAAGCCGCAGACGAGGGGGTGAATTATTACAGTGTGTCGACGTTCAGACTAATTGAGCACTTTTTGCAGCAAAAGAGTACAGAGGCTTTAATGGTGAGCAATGGTTATCCAAATACCCCCTCCGCCCACCCTAACCACCAAAGCTGAGACAGGGGCATTCGTCAGCTGACCCTTTACAAGTCAAGGTGAAAATAATGTAACGTGCAACATAACAAGAAAAACCCAACAACAACATAACCATGATTCATGACCCCAATCTGAAGGGTTCACGGACCGATTTGTAGCGGTGGTTTTAACGGTTTATCTAGGAATTGTCAATGACCCCGGCCACCCCCTCCCACCCCTTTCCCCGAGTTGGAGGTGTGCGGTTAGCTTGCTTCGTTAACGGTCTACTCGACAGTGCAAGGATAGTCGGCTAATCAAATGTCACAGGCCTACTTACGAAAACAGTGACCTGCGTCAATCGCATAATTTCCCACTAACTGACAAAACTGCGGGGAGGCCCTCTGGGGCATTTTAGCCCGGCTGGGATTTACTGTGTGTTAACATGTATGAGAAGCAGTCTTCAAAAAAGGATATCCCATATACCTACTGCCACCAAATAATGGATGCAGTGGGTGTAAATGAGATTTCACCCTTCTTCTCAGTGCGAGCGGGAAAAATAGGTGAACGGAACAGAGCCAAAATGGAACCTGAATCCCAGGAGAATAATATGGAGATCTGCCTAACATAAGATTCTCGTGGTAATGCAATTTAAGTCCGAGGGAGGGAAGAAAAAAAAAAAGAAAAAAAGAGAAATGTCAGAGTAATCTCATCAGTCCGTCTGAGAGAGGGATGTCAGACATAGCCTGTGGCGAGCCTCCAGCACGCTCTCTCACTCTCGCTCTCTTCCTCGCTCTTTACCGCTCTCTGCCGCCCGTCGTTCCATCTTCTCCTTTTTTTTTTATTTATATTTTGTCTCCACGGGCCCTTAGAGGGATACAATTTATATACGAAGCGCCGCATTGTCAATACGTGTAACCTACACGGATGTCGCCGGACGTAATCCTGACAAGACGCCGCCTGAAAGACGCTGCGCGACGGAGAGATTATAAAAAAACAAAAACCAAGGCGCGTGTTAAAACACAAACGAATTTGCATTAGAAAGGTGGAATTGGCGTGTCAGACCTGACAGGATGGGCCTGCGGTGCCGTATGCTGAGTGTTGTGGGGTCGCTTGTGGTGAGGCGTGCAATGTATATATTATTTATCATTCATGATATTTCTTTTCTCCAAACAACACGCCTCGGTTTCATTCGGGCGTTTCGTTCCGCCCTCTGTCTCTGGCCTCGATCTTGTCACAACGTTCCGGTGTTCCTCAGGGCATAGAAGTAGGGGTAGGGGGGTGTCAGGTCCCAGAGGGATTAAGAATCTCAGATGGCAGTCGGCTTCACTTTCAAAAGAATTATCTGAGGCGCTAAGCTCCGCCAGCGCTAAGGTGAGGGCCAGCTGAGGTGACGCTACACCTCTGGAAGGAGGCTAATGGTTGCAGGCAAACCTAGCCTCTGAGGCAAGGCTAGCACCGAGGCTAACTCTTAGGGGAGTCAATCTCTGGAACGACATTAGCTCGGAAATGAGGCTGGTGCTGAGCTGAAGCTGGTGCCCTGAGCGATTTTTGCTCTGAGCCAAACCTTGCTCCTAGGTAAAGCTAGCATTGAGGTAAGGCTACCGCTGGGGCTAGCTCTAGAGTGAGCCTAGCTCTAAGGTGAAACTAGCTCTCTTAAGTGAGTTTAGCTCTCTAAGGTGAGGATAGGTCAAAGGTGAGGCTAGCTCTAAGGTGAGGCTATCTCTGAGTTGAGGCTAGCTCTGGAACAATTATAGCACTGAGGTGAGGCTAGTACAAAGGTGAAACTGGCTCTATGGTGAAGTTAGCAGGAATATGAAGCTAGCTCTAAAGTGAAGCTAACACTGAGTTGGGACAAGATATCTCACTAAACTAGACTAATCCAATTTTCAACTGAGGGGCAAGTAGCATGGAAAGCAAGCTATAGTCTATTCAAGATTCAAGAACTTTATTCGTTACATACACATACAGGATGTAGGGTGAAATGAAACTGGCAATGCTTACGGGATTGTGCAACAAAACAAAAACCTTCACCTTAGCCTTCCATCCGTGTCCTCAACCTTCATGGACGAAATGCTTGAGGGAAGGAAGGGTGTGCAGAAAAGGCTGCAAACAGCATATTAGTGACAAAGATAGGGGCAGATAGTGGAGTATTGATTATAGATAGGTATCTGCTCTCTAAACACAAGCCCCTAGACTGGCCACAACAACAGGCCCCTATAGCCTCCAAATGGATCACACATATGCACCATGTACACTCTATGTCGGTGGTTTTCAAATGGTGGGTCGCATCCCATAAGTGGGACACAAGCAAGGGGAGTGTGTGGATTGTAAGTTGGACACAATTAACATTCAAATATAATTGTCTGTTCCTTTCGATCACCGGTATGCTTGAAAGCTGAAAAGGGAAATACTTGATGATATAGGTACATAGAGAAATGTTGATTATCCAATTTGTTGACATGGTAATGACAATGTACTGCTTCATTTACTATGTCAAATATTGCAATGGTCCTGAGCCTAAAGTACTTGCACAGTTGGGTCAAAAAAAGGAAAAAGGATTATGAATCCCTGCTCCGTGTAACATGCGATTCTTTAGGATCCTTAAAACAATGATAAAGGACATAGTGAGCATCCAGTGGGCCGTGTGTATGCACATTATTTAAGAAATGTATCAACGGAAAGACAGCGACTTCTCAAGGATAAATGTGGGAAACCATGAGAGCAATTTGACTATTTGTATTTATTAGAAATAATTCATATTCATATCCATATTAAATAGGAATAATAAAACAAAAGAAGAAGATAATGTAATTAGAGTAGATGATCTGATTCAGATTGGTTCCTTAGTATAGATGAACGGACAAGGGAAGACACATGCTCACATGTAAATAATTACATGTTTCTATTGGAATGTTAAATATTTTACATGTATTAAATAGTTTAAGTGCATATATATGATAAATTATTGTACCTGTTTTCAGATTTCAGTCCTGACACTTTGAATGCATTTATGCATTGGTATTGCAGTTAAACAAGCTGGCATGCACATATGCACACACACACACACACACACACACACATAAATGCAAAGATACACCTGCAAAGACATCTTGCAAAAAATGGATGATGGATGAAAACAAAGACTTCCAAATACTTACACACACACGCAAATATACATACACACTTGCACATTATTGAAGAAAGTGTTCATACTTACACACAGGCAGACACATAAACATACATAACCAAATAGATGAAATAGATAACCATAACTGGCAAAGTCTTTCACGCAGCCACACACACGCACGTGACGTCACTGAATACAAAGACAGATGAACACAAACATTTACACACACATACTCATGCAAACTTAACACAGGCTACACACACACACGCGCACACCGTCACACGTTGAACACGGACCACGGAGTGTGTGTGTTGCCAGTTTTATCCCCTCTCTCCTCATTGATTCGGGGCTGAAAGCGCACAGACCACGGCCATCAATCTCAATCGGCCCCCACACTTCCTGCTTCGCTCTGATTGGACGTAATGATCTCCGGATGTCACTTGCTCGCGCCTGCTGGGGGGGGGGGGGGGGGGCGGGGGGGGGGGGGGGGGGGGGGGGGGGGGGGGGGGGGGGGGGGGGGGGGGG
>JAOPJO010031216.1:0-10611 GCA_027123675.1 Molva macrophthalma
CCCGCTCCCTACCGCTCCCCCGAGTTCTCACGCTTGCCCTTCCGCTCTCCCTCGCCCTCTCCCTCTCCCTCGGCCGCTCCCTCGCCCTCTACCGCGCCCTCCCCCTCGTCCTCGCCCTCTCCCTCGTCCTCGCCCTTTCCCTCTCCCTCGTCCTCGCCCTTTCCCTCTCCCTCGTCCTCGCCCTCTCCCTCGTCCTCGCCCTCTCCCTCTCCCTCGCCCTTTCCCTCTCCCTTGCCCTCGCCCTCTCCCTCCCCCTCGCCCTCGGGTCCCTTGACTTGTGGCGACGACCATTGGGAGTGAGTGTGTTTCTGTGTGTGTGTGTAATGTATGGGTATGTGTGTGTGTGTCGGCGTGGTTTCCCTTCCTTAGTTTATTTTAACGGTTTGCTGCATTCTAGCCTTTGTTTCGAGTATGTTTCCCTCATAACTGGCCTGCAGGCATGGTAGATGTAGGGGTCACGACCAGGTCAGCAGGTGGAGGCTAGGTGATGGTTGGAATGCTGAGGCGGTGGCTATAGATGGTGCGGGAGGAGAGGGTCAAAGGGTAATACTCCAAAGAAACAACCTTGGCTCTGAGCATTTCAATAAGAAAATTGCGATTGGGCAAAAAGATCATGTAAAAGAATTGATAATTCTAATCAGTTAACTTTTACGCACAAACACACACAAACGTATTCAGCATAAGGTCATTTATCTTTTCACACAAGCAAGGTGTTGATGCGCATTCGCACTGTAGCACAGTCTCCTGGTGTACTGTAGTGTGTAAAGAGTTTAAAATACAATGGAATCAGGAGCTGTGCATTTTTATATGGAATTGCATTTTTTTTGTGCCTTTACTAGGGGGCACAATATATGGACTCAATACCAAAATTGCACATTGCAAAATATCAACCCAAAAATGTTGCGATAAAGTATGCAATATTCTGTTTTTGTTGTGGAGAGATGCGTCCGTTGGCCGTGTGGTTTGGTTGCATTCGATTTAGAGCCCGCTTGAAACCGCTATAAAATGATAATGAATGAAGTTCAGGTTAGCCAGGTGCCCTGTCACATGCAAGTGTGGGAGCATGGGTCCATTAAACAAACAGACCCTATGGAGCCTACTTCGTGACACGTGGACATGCCACATGGTTCGCGATCAAGTGTCAAGTGTGGACGTCAGACCCCACGTGCTCGAGTGTTCCGATCGAGCGCGTCCGATCACAAAAGTCGCATCGAAATGCTAACTTCTTAACCCGTCATCTGTAACCTCTGCCAGTGAGTTGATGGGGAAAGTTCCTTCTTAAGGCCCCTGCCTTCTAAAGGCCCCTGCCTTGTTAAGGCCCCTGCCTTCTTAAGGCTACACATGCGTTGATGGGCCCTGTTTCTGATACAGTTTTCTTGTTAATTTATTTAAAGTTTCTAACATTTGCTGTTCTGCAGACATTTTTATTTATAATTGTATACTGTACCACCAGTACAACCTGTACTGTTCTGTAGACATCTGGTCTTTATTTATTTGTACATGTTGTACCAGTCCAATATGACTGTCGGTTGAAATACACCTTTGTGTCATAAGAACACTTGTTGTTTGATATGTTTTTACATAGCTGTAAAATATCAAAATGAATATCGATATCACAATATTTGTGAACAATACCACAATTTCATATTTTTTCAATATCGTGCACCCCTAGTCTTTACTGCCCTTAGAAAGTATGGTTGTGTTGTGGCTGTAGCCTGGATCTACTGCAGGCCTCAGCTGTGTCAGGTCCTGTTTATGCTGCTTCTCTCTCTCCCTTCCTTCCGGAAGCGCCCCAACACCCAGCCAACTTTGAAACTTGGCTTTGAAACAAATACAACTCACCGTTGTATTTGTCAAAGCCTTTCATGTCAACCCATTGGTTAAAATGGGTTTCTGCTACAGAATTGTTTTTGTCACATAGTCACATGTCACATGTCATTTTGTCACACGTAGTTGTAGGCATTATTTTTGTTTTGTTTGCCCTTATTCCGGTGTGTTTATGTGTATTACAGGCTATATGTCACCGGTATCTGGTATCTGTCTGACGAGGTAAATTAGATGAAGCTACAATTCGTTTAGCCTGTAAAACTCTGATACAGGCCAGCCTGCTCTCCAAGCTAAATGACAGACTAGGTAAATGACAGACTAGTTTGTTTATCAATATGACCCAAAACGACCCATATGAGTGTTCACTCGTATAGCGCTCCTGATTGACTAGTCGAAGAAACGTCACTTCTGTTGAGTTTCTGTCTGCCAAAACAAAATGGATGACATTTGTTTTATTCTCAGTGGAAAATGCAATATTTTAAGATAGTTTCAGCATTAAAATGAAACCACACAGCTCGCATGTTGTCTGAATCATTGTCTCTGTGTTGTGGTATTATCTGAGCTGTTAAATTTGTTGAAGGGTGTAGAATTGGTTGAATTTGAGCACTATATCCAACATAGATATAGAGCTTAAATAGATGAAACGAGGCCTATTCTTTCTCACCTCTCTAATTTTCACACTCTCATCCACTTATCTAAAATTCTAACTATTCTACCCTTACTCTCAATATATCTCCATCTGTCTGCGTCTTTCTCTATCTGTCTTCTCTATTGACTCTGTTCATCTCGCTTGTCTCTGTCTCTCTCTTTCTCTGTCTCTCTGTGTCCGTGTGTCATACTCTCTCTCCCTGTCCTGCTTATAGGTTTTTCAAAGGCAATACGAGTGTTGCTCCGTCCAACACATCATCCACAGTACAGTGACTGTTCTGGTCACATGTTCATCTGTTTTCCAGTATTTATTTGTGTATTTCTTAGTTATCCAGACATATGATGTAGCCCAAGTGCATTAGGGGAAGCTACTAGAAAGGTCATGCAACACTATAGAAGATTCTGCTAAGATTTGATTTGGGGCCAGCAGGGGTGACCAGCGGTCATAACGTTTAAAACCCACCACGTCACCTCTATGGCATCCAAGTCTGTCTTTAACGATAACAGGGAAATCTAATTTGGCACCAATAGTCCACAAAGTGGATTCCGGTCCTTTCTGGGGGTTAAACGGATTATGGACTACATTTATTTACCTGCGCCTTGTGTTCAAGTGAGTGTTGTGTTACAGAAAGATGGCCCGGTTCTCTCCAGATAAAACAAGGACTGGTTTTTATGGATTTGTGTTCATAAATTGTGTACATTTCGGCTGTAAAAAGGCTTTTAGACAATCTTAGGGCTGTTGCATAACCTTCTGGGTCTACTTGGGAGTTGAATTTTGGCATCTCTTTGATGTGGAGATAAGAGGGAAGAGAGAACAGGGGAAGGAATGAAAAGGAAGAAGAAAGGAAAAATCCAGTGGGCCGATTGAAGATGGATGGCACTGTGTTATGATAAAAGACATGAACAGCTTCAGGAAATCTGCGCACACACACACACACACACACACACATTGTCGATCCATGGCTCACTTTCAACAGACCATCACTTTCAGGCTTTGTTTATTTGGTTATGTGGTGTTTAGTCTGAAATTCAATTAAAGACCATACAATAAGGCTGTTCCAAACAGTAGGAATAACATGGAGCAGTTTGCATTGTAACCTATGGCCACGGCTCAGTGTCTTGTATATGATATGCATGCAGCAGCCTCTCTGAATGCAGCAGACATGCATGCATGTCTGCTGCATTAGGAGATAATGAAACATGCAAACGGAGGAGGCAAAGCAAACTAGTGAAAATGGCTGCAGCGATACGCTTACACTCACAAACATAAAACTTTCAACCGGAGGAGGTGAAACAAAGACGTCAACATTAATGTGGCATAACAGCTGCAATATAGTGCAATATAACAATATAAAATCATTAAGCAATTAAACACTATAACATGATCCGTCATAAAGGGAGGAGGAATGTTTTTTCGGCCCATGTAGTTTAGAAAACACTATACTCAATTTTCTTACTGGCCAATAGAATCACACAAAATAGTATTGAAGGGTTAGAAGAATGACCAAGCCTATAACCACCACCACCATTACCCAACAACCAACATGATTGTGGCTCCACTATCATGCAGCATCAACATAGAGAGTGTGGCAGAAATACACAGGGAGTGGTCATCGTGGTCGGGGGATTAGTGTCTTTAAAAAAAAAAGGGGGTTATAATAGACTTGTTCAGCGGAGAGAATGATGTGTGTATGCTCCCTTTATCTGTGTCACTCCCCCGACGACCATCACAATGGAGACAAGGAGGAAGTTGGACGGTGTGTGCGTGTGTGTGTGTGTGAGTGTGTTTTATAGTTGCACGCTAACAAAGCATACGACTGTGCCATCCTCCAGGCCTTTCTTAGACCTATATAGTCAGAGGATGAGGGAGATGGCTCTGTTCGCTAGGCGGGATAGCACTGTTAGCTGTTTTTCCTCAGGAGTCTGGTGTTGTATTCAGTGAGGCTAATGGATGCTTTAAAATGGTACAACTCTTGGAACGCCCACCTTGCTGTGAGAGGGTAGAATCACTCCGGCCCTCGCTATCCTATTATATAGGCAGTAGGATTGGACGCATTTCTGATTGAACGTTGTATTACGGTTGTATAAAATGATGACACTGTCCGTATCAATTCCGTCTCTCGTATTTATTTTATTATTAGCGCTTGTTTAATTTCACACTCATTCAAATTTCTCTAACTGTTAATGATCTGGGTCGTGCTTACTGTCCGCTGCTGTCATTTGAGGCTAGAGAATTTGATCTGACATCAGCCAATCAGTGGGATGTGCTTGAGAATGCGGCACGAACCTATGATAGCGAAGGCACTAAAATGGCAGCAAAGCGCTATCACTGCGAGACCATTAACGATTCAAATTGCAGACATCCAGAGTGGAATAAGAATAAGGTTAGAAAACACACTTTGTTCTCCGACACACGCAACATGCACAGCATGTTGCGTGCATCGCCAAAATAAGCCCTACCTTTAATGCCTTATGGTCGATATGTGCGCAAAGCTTAGGCTATATCAACATTGACGAAGGCGGGATATGAAGTAATGGCAGAGTTCTTTCTTACTCGATGACCTTAAAAAACAGGTCCAATGAGCACGAGGGAGGTACAACTATGTCTCAAACAAACCACATGCAGAATTTGGAGATTTAAAAAAAGAATTGGACCGTTAAATTGTAAACCGCGAAGATCTGCGGAGAGGTTTTAACTGTAAAAACATTTCAGGCTAAAGTGGTTTGAATCATATTTTTCGCTTCAGTTCAAATATTTCTTTAGCAATAGCTGGTCTATGGTCCTGCATGATCTCTCGCCATGTGACGGCAATTTCATGCAAAACAATTGATAACAAAATATATAATTGATTAAACATTCAACACTTCTACAACAACTTCTTAAATCAAAAACAACATAGGCTGGTCTACTAACTAGTCTGGCAGCATCACAAACCCCCAAACCTCTGTTGGCTCAAATCCTTATTTTACAGGGGACCTATTGGAAAAATACCACTTTCCCATGCATGCAAACAGAGTTCACTTGGGAATATAACTAGAGCCTGACCGATACTGGAATTTAGGGGCAGATGCCGATACAGATATTAGGGAGTCCAAAATATTGATATATCGACCGATCGCATCGGGCCACAGCAACATCAAATTAAAAAAATCATGAGCTAAAGGAACCAATTAACTGTATGGGGAGGAGCTACTAACCTTCAGTGTTAATGTCTACATGGATGTGCTCAGTTAAATCATTTAGAGGTTCAACCACCAAAGTAGAGGGTTTATAAAGAGGTAATTACATCTTTAAACCGACACCATTTCTAAAATCATATCAATCATATCGGCAAACATATACGCTGATACGATATATCTGTGTTAGGCAAATATCAATAACTTGACATTTCTAAAATCTTCACTACCAAGAAAATTCGGCCAATTCAATTGGAGCCAGTAGTGTCTATTTGAACCATTAGACGTAACTAGCAGTTCTCCTCAAAAGCATTTCCTGGTCTCTAAAACTATCCAGACCACTAATAGAAGCATGTCCGCTTGGCAATAAAAAATTAAAGGCAAATCCACAAAGAGAGGGTGTTTGGATGGTAAGGCCACTGCAAGCGGCCTGTTGTGAGGCAATGATAAGTTAATGGCTTTATACCATTCGACAGATGATGGAGTGACCCATGTTGTTTTACTATATGCAGAATCATTCTTTTGACGATGTTTGAATTATATAAAAAAGGATGAGCCCATTCGTTCATTATTAACATTATTATGTAAATCCTGTTGCTATTTTCCTTTCCAGATCCAACACTTATGTTCGGCATGGCAAATAACCTTTATTTGTATGATACAAAAAATATTTAAATGGTTTTAAAGGGTTATTGTTTTACAGAGAAGTCATTAGGTTTGAGTGCATTACCTTCAGCATGGCGTTCATCACATCTTTTTCTGATCAAGCAGTAGCCATTCTGTGGTTCTGGCAGGTGTCAGAGACAGCTTGCAACATGCACGCACGCACACACAATGCATGCACACATCATACTCAAGCAAACACACACACACTAACACACACTAACACACACACACACACGCACACACACTAGCACAAAACACACACACACATGGCAATGGTAGCACTTAGGGTTCGTAGTTAACGGCGGTGGCCTGCTGGATTGATGGGCTTGATGACCCAGTAATTCTTGAACTGCCGCCGGCACAGAGGAAATAAAAGGACAGGGAGACGGGAGGGAGAAGTGGAGGTCAAGAGAACAAAAAGTTAACAATAAGTGGAAGAAAGGCGGGGAGCACATTGAAGTGAAAATGTACAAACTATGGAGAAAGGGAGGAAGGTAGAAGCTTGGGTCTGGGTGTTTTAAGGACACGATCATACATACATACACGCACACACTCATTCACTCACACACACTGGCTAATTATTGTTTGTTGTCATTATGTATTTAACTTCTACAGTCTTTGCTGTCTGTGGAGCTGCCATGAGGCCGTGTGGCTTCATGGCAGCTGTGGATGTGGCTATTTTGTCATTGTTATCAATGGGAACTAAGCGCTGCCGTGCATTTTTGGCAGAGCGCACTGGACGCCCCGAGTTGAAAAGGATTCAACTCGACAAAGACAGCGCCCTGCATCATTGTAGGTTTAGATGTAGATGTTCTATGTTTGCTCTGCAACAGTAAAAAAGGGTAGTGCACTGCTGTTCTTTTCTAGGCTTTAACAAAAAGTTGAGGCCAGTGCAGCAGGCCTCGCAGTTGGTTGACAGCCTGCAATGGTTTTCGGTGGGGTATGCAAGAGAATTGAACAGACAAGAGCGCGGTGGGCCGGTCTTGGGCCAGTGTCTGCAGTACTGCCGAGGAAGATCAAAGCATTTCTCCCAGGAGCCTGTTTCTTCTGACAGACTGTCCACAGCCCTTCCTCATATGTAGGCTCACATGCAAGGTCGCACCTGTCCTGCCAACCCAGGAGCCATTGAGGTGTGGCTTCAACATGGTTGCTAGGCAGAAGGTGATGGCAGCTGTGTGCGTGTGTGTGTGTGTGTGTGTGTGTGTGTGTGTGTGCCTGCGTGCGTGCGTGCGACTCAGGTGAGGTGAAAATATACCATTTGCAGCCATGACATTTTTTTAAACTAGAGCTAGTTATTTTATTTGACTACTTTATAGGGCGACAACATGATCATTCTCATAGGAGGAAATAGATTGAGTGTTTGCCCTCTGTTGACCTTGCAGAATCCATGAGCAAAAAGGGCAGGATGGGAATAAATCTCTTCCTCTTCCTGTTCTTGTTTTGCACTTCCTGTGTTGGGCTTCCCATGAGCAGGGAGGGTTAGGAAGGCTAGTAACTTCCTGGAAACCAAATTTTTCCATTTGAAAAGAATGAAAGTGAACATACTGTCCCAGACTTTTCCTCCCAACGTCCAATCCCCTCAGTTTATGAAAAGTTTTCCTTAAGGCTGGAAGTGTGTTGTGCACACAGACCAACTGCCGACAGTAATATTGGCTAAATCATATTTTTCCATCGCAGGCCATGTCTTTGCCTTTTTAGTTTGGGTATTCACACTCCCTTGTATCCTTCAAATAAAATGCAAATATATTTTTAGGTTGCTGGTGGATGGTAATAAGGTTTCACACAAGATTTTGGGAAACTGTGGTTTACCACATGTCCTTCCACTATGGGGGTGCGTGATGTGCCCCCCCCTAAAGACTCATGTTTTACACATTAATCATGTGTTCTTTGAGAAGGGAAATTAAGAGGCTGGATCTGTGAACACTTGTCCTTTTATAAACACTTTCCTTTACTGATTAGAAGAGTAAAAACACAGTTTGGCTCCATTCGAAAACTGTGCTGGGTCCACAGCTTGGACCGCATGACAACTTTTCAAATCCAGACCTATGTTATTCATGATCTAGTTCCCCATATTAATGGCACTCACTTCTCACCTGGCCAACCGTGTACATGTGACATCAGGTTTCATGTATTTCTACAACTTTCCATCACACCCCTTATCTCAGGGGACTCTACAGGGTTAGGGTTACAATTACAGAACAAGTTGATAACACCCCATAGGGCCAAGAAAAGCCCAGCTAAAGGGAAGAAGTCACTCTAAATTTAAACTATTTGAGTCTGAACTTTTATTTCCTTTTATGTGCATGCTATCTCACAGAAAGCCTATCACTCAAGTATTTATATCTCATTATTCTCTCTCTCTTATCACTTCTATCATCCCCAGTCATCAATCTCTCTTTCTTTCACTCTGGCTGTAATCCTGTTTGTCTATAAGAGCTGAGGTAAATCAGGTCAGGAAGGGTTGTCTTGTCAGCCAATCACGCTCCAGAGTGTGATGATGATGTGCTTTCAGGTTAAATGCTGTTCAGAGTCCAATGACAGACTTGGGTGGAGTCTGACTTGTAATTTGGGCCCTGTGATTTTGTTATGAATGTCCACGCTCAGGGTTAGAAACCAATGCCTAAAAGAGCCATGCCCCGGGAACAGCTTATTCTCACATAGTTGTTGTTACACTTGGAAGTACCCTGAAATGGATGAAAACAGGAATCCGCTTTTCAGGGTGGCTCGGCCCGAAATGGCTTGTCACTCAGAAGGTGCTGGATAGGAAACAGTCGTTGTGGTCATAGTTGCCCTGGGGTTTTACTCGGTGAGGAAATTCCTGGTTTTGAACTGCCTGTCTTCCTGCCTGTCTTCCAACAAGATGAACCTCAAACCTCTGCTCCTAATGACCTCTGTCTGTGTTCATCTGTCCCTTAAATCATATTGGTAGAATCAAAATGTATGTAATGCATTAAGTGTATATGAGCGAAAGAGGTCCCTTTTCAAGTAAGTTAGCCTGTGTGTGTGTGTGTGTGTGTGTGTGTGTGTGTGTGTGTGTGTGTCTGCGTGCGCGAAGGTCAGGTATGTGAGCAGAGGAAGAGGATGACAGAGGGCGGCAGGCTATTTGGAGAAGTATACCCTAATCTAGTTAGCATGTTGTCGTCTCTTTCATTTCTTTCTCTTCCTCTTTCCTGTTTTTGTAAGGGGTTTTCTGGCTCTGGTGCTTGACATTAAATGATGGCTAACGCATGCTTTCAGCACACAGCGTTAGCTACGTTTTGGTCTGTAGTCGTTGGGCCTCCAGCCAGGCTACCCAAGATGACCTCACTCCTCAGACAGTTTTTTTGGGGGGGGAAAACAAAGCACTAAGAAATAAATATATGATTTGTGAGGATGTTCTGTGTTCACCGTTTCGGCAATGGGTGTGACGCTCTCTCTAGAGTAAAGAGACATGGAGAGGGAAGGGGAAAACTAAATGAGAGAAGAAGAAACGGGAGACATAATGTCCTGGGCTAGTGGTGGCCTGACTCCTTTGTACAACACGTTGCTAGGATATTGTTACTATGTGAACACTGTGGCCTGCACTGGGACAATAGATAGAAAGAGAGGGAAATAGAAAGACATAATGAAGCTAGCTCACAGAAGTGTACAGTACCCCCCCCCCCCCTCCGACTATAAAGTCACCCTTTCCTTCTCTCTTTTACCTCAAATCACACAAAACTAGCCAGAATAATCTTCATCCTGCTATAGCAGTGTGTGGTGAACTGCATTTCTTAATGCAGACTTCAGTCTAGTGCACTGATGGTTGGGATAATGTAGGTGAAGTGAGGCAGTGCATTTAAAAGCGCGACAAAGTCCAGAATAAAACACAAACTGCTTTCTCCCCCGCCCCCCAGCCCGGCATTGTCTGCCGCTCACGGTCCGTGCCCGCCCTCCATCAGCTCTTTGTTTGCCATTGTTCGAGTCCTGGTGTTTCTGGGTGCAGTTAGCTGCTGCTAGCTATTGTTAGCGAGCGCCATTCAACTGGTTTCTGATGAGCCATGAACTGCTGGAAGGACAAAAGGGGCAACAGCTGCTCTTCTCTCTGCCTTTCGTTTGTTTGTTCGTTCTTCCTTATTTGTTTGTTTCTTTGTTCATTCTACTTCTTTTTTCCATGTGTTTATGGATATCATGTATTCATATGCATGTACATGGTACGTACACACACACATACACAAACACACACACACACACACACACACACACACACAAATATACACACACACACACACACACACACACACACACACACACACACACACACACACACACACA
>JAOPJO010031223.1:0-10611 GCA_027123675.1 Molva macrophthalma
CCCCCCCCCCCCCCCCCCCCCCCCCCCCCCCATAAATAAAGTTTTGTGGTGACTCTAGACAATTATGATTTTAAATCACTATTTACAGTGCTTCTGCTGTGCGGGGGGAACTGTGGTGATTGTAAAAAAAAAAAGTAAAAAGAATAGAATTATTCCAAACCCAACAACTAATGAAATCAACATGAATCCGTAGGAATAATACAGGAGGGCTGCGTAGCTATTCATCAGAGCGAAGCCCCTTTCAAGGGCGCCACTATACCGATAGTAAGGAGTAATTGTATTTATAAGGGCAACTTGGGTCTGAAGGGAGACTGCTCACAATAGGTACCTGCTCATGTGCCTGAAGGAAAGTATTAAAATGGAATGAAGGTTTTGCCCTTGAAAACAGAAGGGAGAGGTCTTTGAGGAAAGCTAATTTAATTTGGGGCCTACTAACCATAGGTCTTGAATCTAAGACTTAAAAAGCCACTGGCCCTGAGTTGTTTTTATTATTTTATTTCTTAAGGAACTGAGTGCACCCTTTATGTTTAAATAATTATTGTGGTTCATGTGATAACCACAAGGTAAACATATATCCAGATTGTTCCAGTAATGGAAGGGTGAATTAAAATCCATCCATTAGGTTTTCATATTAATATGTGGTATGTGGTATTACTGTTATCAAAGTGTAAACTTATAGACCACTCAACAACTAATCAGGTCGTCTAAGTGACTCAGCGCGATCTGGAGGTGGAATTACTTTGCTTCTTTGTCTTAGTGTGGTGAAACGCTTAATGACATGTCAGAGTGCTGTCTGAGGTGGCTGCTCATGGGTTTACTTGAAATGAATGAGATAAAAGCTGCTCTGTGGCATAAATATATAAATATTATTCATAATAATCACTGGACAGTGTGTGACTGTGCTCCGTGCCAGACATGTCACAGCAAGCAAACGATTTGTATCATAACAACATAAACATATAAATTGCTTGGTGTATGTTTGGTTATGTTTTCACAGCTCAGTTGATTGCAGTAATTAAACAGAAAGATATGCATCTGTATAAATATAAATACATTTCTGATTGGGAAATGCATAAACAAGTCAGAGTAGGTTGGTTAAATAGAATAGGAAATGTCTTGCAGCTGGGACCATGCGGGCCCCGGGGGTTTGCACGTTTTGTGCAAATGATTGCACATTGTGCATATTGGTGGTCCCGGACCCAGGCTGTTATCAGAAGAGGGGAACGAGGAAGACGCTGACGCAACAGGGCAAGACAAGACTCTGCCTCTGTAATTTCCCATCATGCATTATTCAAGAGCCCCGCAAGTCATGTGAAAGGTTCCACATTTATTTATCTACGTGAAAAGCAGCAGCGGGGGGGGGGGGGCGGCAATCGCACACATGTCCGCCACAACCCAGAGGCAATACCTCAGCGTTCAGGCCGGAGAGGTCGTCGCAATCTTAACGCTTTCTTCCTCTTCACTTTTTCAACCGTTTCAATTATCATACCTTCCCCCTGGAACCGAACAAACATGGCACATACCAACACGGATTCATAACCCCTTTAAAGTGTGAACCCAGATGCATGATCGATGGCTCCGTCTCCCCGCGTCGGTCCAGCCCGCCGGGTATACTGACAGGCTGATCCATCTATCCATCATGCATCTGGGTGGACCCTCCCACGCAGGGTGTCACTCCGGGGGGTGGGATTTTGAAATGGCTTGTGATGGCCGATCAACACCCGTCGCTTCTGGTGGTATAATAGGCGCCCTTTAAACTGCTAATACCAAGAAGATTAAGAGTTTGTGAGTGTTGTTGTTCAGGCTGGCGTGCAGAGCACAGAGCGTGTGAGAGATTGGTGTGGTGTGGTGCGATTTGTGAGGCTGGATGTCTGATGCCCAGACCCCTATATTCATTATGGTGATTATGGGGGGAAGCCGGCGGTGACAACACTGTGTGTTGTGTGTTTGTGTGTGAGTGTTGTGTGTGTTTTTGTGTGTGTGTTTGTGTGAGTATATGCACACACACACACACACACACACACACACACACACACAGATGCCCTCACTGATGGACACATGTTTAATCTGCAGGTTTCTGTGTGTGGGTGTGGGTGTGTGTACGTGCGTGTGTCTCCTTTATTTTTTAATTTGTCTTTATTGACTCATTTATTACTTTTCTCCTCTTTTGCTTTCTTTCCTTTCTTCCATCATGTCTTTATTTCTTATTTTTTACACTTCTTTCCTCCTTTTTCTCTCTCTCTCTCTCTCTCTCTCTCTCTCTCTCTCTCTCTCTCTCTCTCTCTCTCTGAAAGCTGTGGCTCTGAGCGTAAACATCCCTCCATCTCTGCAGGAAGACAAACAGGGGGGCATTATCAGGCTGAGGGAGAGACCCCAGCACACACACACACACACACACACACACATGCACGCACGCATACATACACACACACACACACACACGCATGCACACATACACACACACACACACATGCACACACGCATACACACACACCCACACACACCTATAAATAACCCCTACTATTACCTCATTGACATTCATGAGATGAAAATAGATGCTTGGAAAAGAACAGGCTTTCTGTTTGCAGTTGTAGTTTGGTCGCCATTCATTTAAACAAACATTACTGTGTCGTACCACGCGTATAGTTTGCCTTCTGTCACACATCCACAATTTCTATGTCTTTACAAACAGTGTTTTTTTTTAAGGCAAATGTGGTGTTTTTAATGAAGAAAAACGATTAAAACACTATTTTCAGTGTCAACAAAGATCCACAACACCTGTGGTTGCAGGTAATGAATGTGAATGGTCATTTCCTCACGCTTCTCCATAACATGGTGAATATAGCTCATTCTGAAATCATGTTTGGGACAAACATGGACATAAAGGAAGACAGCCATTGTGTTGTTTGCTTCTGTGGAAAAAAAGAACAACAACAAAGATTGATGTTGGATGGACATCAATCTCCTCGCTTAACACTCATAGAATAATAATAACATTTATAGAACCGAATAATTCCCATAAATGGAAAGACTGTGTTACTCTCTTAAAGGCTGCATCTTTAGTACATACTGAGGCTGAGGTAGGTTTTATGCAGTGTGTGTGTCCTTTAAAAGCAACGAAAGAGGGTGATTCACCATCCATTTTTATTACTGGTGCTCAAGAGAATATCAGTGACACTTGGAAATGTCCCCTTCGTAAATCGGGCATGAAGATTTGTTTGGTAAAACATGACAATTTGTGGTTTTCTAATCAACTGAATAACCCATAATGTACAATTCAAGTATAAAGATACTGCAAAATCACCAATCCCTTATGGCATGGTTTAATTTCTTGTTTAGACTATAATATTTCCAAAATGAAGTCTGAGATCGTCTTCCAGTTGCAATCAATTTCAGGCCAAGAAAAATAACTTTTTATTTTATTTTATTTTTTTTTGGCTTGGCCTACAAATGTGATTTATTTCCTACCAGTTTAAATCATGTTGACGGCACGCTGTGCATTATATTCCATATTGATCTGATCTGTGTTCATTTCAACTTACTGTCGCCCTGTCACTGCCCTATTCTCCACCCTCAATCACACAACTAATCCATCAGGAGGGTTCTGAAAACGGCTGAAAAAACGGCTACTGGTTCCTGAGGTATTTGTTGCTTTTACGCCTTTACAAAGAAGCCTTCCACCCTGTCTCACTTGGTTATTTAAAGTCGCAACATGTAACATTTCAACTAGCTCATAGCTTAGCATAACTTAAGACCCTTCTGTAATCAATGCTGTACGATAGTGATTTCAATAATGTTATCGATAAAATCCCATCCTACAACTAATATATTGAACAAATAAAAAATGCTGGTGACTCTCTCTTTGTTTATAAGAATCGTACTATCCACTCTCCAAAACCCCCCTCACTCACACCCCCACAGCCAGCCAAGCTTTGCTGGTTTGCATCACACAGTTGCACAGCCAGTAAGAGACGACGGAGCAGTGTGACTGAATTCTTTTAATTCTGGAAGTCTCCGTTCACTAACTGGGAAGGGCTCAAACTTGCACATTGCAACTTCAAAAGAGGTACCCCAAGTGACATGAATTATGAATTAGGAAAGGCCATTCAAAACAAACTCAACCGGAAACATATTTAAAAAGAAATTAAGGAATGACAATTACGATGTGGTGTTGGGGATCCAAAAAGTTTTTGTCCATGAAAGTCAATTAGACGTTGCCATGGAAACTGTGACTATTGATGTGTGACTGGGGAGGTATTGTCTATGAGCAAAGACAGACCACGTCGTAGAAACACATCTCATTAGGATCTTTGTGTGAAAGTTAGGGCTCACCTTAAAAGATACCTCTTCTCCCTCTCTTCAATAAACCTGTGTGCATCATTACCCCTCGCTGGTGTCACTCAAAAAAAAAAGATTTTTCTATGAACTGGAAATTCCACAGAATCATCAGATTACCCGAGATTGAGCGCAAAGCAATGTTGTTCAGAAGGAGAAGGAGCCAATTTGGTTTGGGAATCACATGCTTTCACAACCTTTTTTCAGAGCCCTTCATCCTGAATTGCTGCAATTTGAGTTTGTGTTTCCTGAGGCATTGGTCACCTGCTTACTATTGTTGTCTAATCATGTCAATGTAAAAGCAACTAGTATCCCAATTTAGAAATCCATAGCGGTTTTGGTTTCAGTTCAAAGCGACCTAAGGCCGTGTAGCATTTCTGTGCTTAAAGCTTAACCATTTAATCCAGAGACCTGTTTACACTGGCCTTGTTTAAATCAGTAGATAACGAAACACTGCGGCATGCGAGGTATCCCTTTTAAATGTGTGTTTGCTGAAATGTTTGAGAACTTAATAATGCTGGATGTGTTTTTTCACCTTGCTGTTGTTTGTTGTTCAGTGGGGGGGGGGGGGGGGTGCATTGCTCTGCAAACACCACTCAATGTGCAATAATGGCCGCCAGATCCCTCACCACCGCTGCTTTGGCTTGCTGCTGCTGCTGCTGCTGCTGCTGATGATATTTCAGTTAGCTGTCATACGACATGGGAACGCATTAGATGACTTCCCACTGAGTGGCCCCTTGATTCCACTCAATCGCCACATGTCACATTCCTCGTGACACATATAGTGCCGGGACGTGTAGTAGGCCCACGCTTCGTGGGTGGGGAGAGGGGGGGAATCCCCCCGGGTGTGGCTAAGACCTTCTGACATATGTCTGAGGGGTCACCGTCGTGGCAACGCAGGGCCCGAGATTAGAAATGTATTACAACGGGACTCGGCGGGTTCAGGCTGATCCGGGGCCCTGTCTCCCGAGTTACGCCAGGAGCTGGAAAGCCATACCGGCGTCCGTCAGCGCGGCGTTCCCAAACGTGACGTAAAAGGACAAGGTAGTTTTGTATTTTTTTCCACCATCTACCGGCTTATGAACCTGGGAGATTGACGGCTTATTAGACGGATCCACCAAAGTCTTGAGTACATGAGAAAGGTTAGGTTTTTGCGTGCGTGCGTGCGTGCGTGTGGTACCATGAAGGCTAACATCCAGTGAACCCATAGACCTAAAAAAAGCCTATCTATTATCATGATTAGGTCCGAGTGCACCCCCCCTCCTCCCCCTAGAGGAGATCGCATCTCTTCCTGGCTATAGCGTTTCCAGCCTCCGACTCTGCCCTCTTGAAACCCAATCTGTGCCGGGTTGAGCTGTGAAATCTGCTACTTGTGAGACCTAGGCCATGAAATATTAATCAGCACGCGACGGTAGTGCTGACCTCCGCCGTATCTGCATGTTGATCATTAGGGGTAACATTGGATGTTGAAATTCTGTTTGCGATGTCTGCGGCACCGTCTCAAAGCCATGGTGGCTCCTTATGCTTCAATAATGCTATTAACCTTTCAAAAAGGGCGGGAATGAGTTTTATTTTCCCTCTAGAGAATTACCATACACTGTTAAATTACATGGTGTGCTTTATTTTTTGGGGGGGGGTAAATAACGCAATTCCATATCAGTGGTTACAAGGAAAATTCAATAAAGCTCTTTTCCCTGTTTGCAGTTTTGAGAATTAATCAAAAGAAAAGTGTTTTTCCTCTGCCAAAACTGATGCAATGATATGAGCACAACGCTTGCAGTTTCTGAGACACTTTGCTCATTTTATTTTCTCAGACGCAAGGTCAGAATTGCCAGCCAGACAAGCCTTGTCGCGTCTGCTCTGTTTTCCACGCGTTTTATTTTTTTTCCCTTTATTTTCGTCAAGATGACTAATGACGCACAAGGATGGACAAGCCGCTGCCTGGAGCTGCGGGAGCTATGATTTATCCCTCTGATTAACCTGTGCCATTTCCCTCCACGATTATTCAAATTCATGACTGAATCCATTTCTTTATCTGTGTGCTTCTATTCTTTTCCTCATCGGATTGCCCCCCCCCCCCCAGTTTCCTTTTAATCTATATTGGAGAAGAAAAAAATATTTATGCGAGACATCAATAGCTATGAATCTCAAAGGACAATGATAGATTCAAGCAAGCGCGACATCATAAGTTATATCTGTGTTCAAGATTCAATGCTGGAGAAGCTGTAACTTATTTGGGGCTAATTGTAACTGAAATGAAAGTGCTGAGCCATGCAAAGATTTCTACTGTGTACAAAGAACACGAAATTGGCTATGCATTAAATTAATACCAGCATGAGGCTCTGCTCACAAACAACGCCTGTGTTGAATAAGAAATATTACACATTCCCCGCAGCTTGATTCAGGGGAAAGCATTATTCTTAATTCATATTCAGAGGATATCGCTTCCGTAATTATTCTGTAAACATTTGCAAATAAAGCAGGTTGGAATGTCCACATTCAAACCTGTAGCCCATCTATTGAGGCAGAAGACAAACCCTGTACCTGCTTCTTAATAATAATCTGTGTATATTGGATAAAGGCGTCTTCTAAACAGTGAATAGTAATAAATAGTAAAGTCGTACATTAGTGCGGGTTAAAGTAAAGGAGGCTTTGATTTCATAATTAAATATTGGATTGCCAGGAGTTATAGTAGTAAGAGTTCTACTTACTGATCAGTTTGGATCAGGCCCGATGGTTTTATTATTGATCGTAATATAATGCCTGCAAGTTTGGACTTGGTCCATAATGTATGAGTAGAGAAAGGCACTATATGAGAGTGTGAAATACTCAATTTTCTTTGACTTTCTTTGATGTCTTTAACTTTATGATTTTGAATTCCATTTCAGAAAATGTACTGCATCTTAATCGTTATACTTTAGTTGTATGTTTGTCCACCAATATTTATGTTATTTTATTTCATGTATCAATAGGGACCAAAATATTGCTGGAACAATCCATTATCCACCATTGCGTGATCTATGTGCATGCAAACCACTTCAAGTAAGGGCGTTTTCTTCTTGAATGATAATTCTAGTCATATTCCTTGACAACAATATTAAACACTGTAAAGTGTTCCCCCTAAAAACATCTGCTACATTCACTGTAAGGTAGTCACTGAAGTGGATGTTTTCCCATGGCGCCCAACAGCTGCAGCCACTCTCTGAAGGACACTATGAAGGAGTCAGAAATACAGCCATGAGACGAGGCGGTGATATAAACATTATTTTATGCCTGCTGCTACTTCCCAGATAGCCTATTGTCTTCTGCTCCCCATCACTGCATAGTCGCATCATTATTTACGGTAAATAGGCTTTTCATTAATGATTTCATCCGCCAATTTTCTTCACAATGACCTTCAAGGGTATTTTTATCTGAGATACATGGTTTGCGTTTATAACGACAGAGATGATATATGATTGACTGCTAATTGAGTCTATTGGGCCCACTTGTTGATGGCAGAGGTCAATGTATAATTCATTGCTTTCAAAACAAGCGTCCTAGTCCAGCTATTATTACCCACGTATGCCATCAGTAGACAGTGGGAACTACATTACTCTGTCGTCATTATGTCCATTGACGGTATCGTGGGGACTTCATAAAGAAAGCATGCCCTTGCCACGGTTATAGTTTTAAAATGAAGCCATCACATTTCCTTTTCAAAGAGTTTTTTTCTCCCCCATTCCTTACTATTTTTTCTCCATCTCCTGATCTGCATGCTGTGGAGGTGTGAGAAGTGAAAATATACATGTCTCTCTCTCCCTCTTTCTTCCTGGCTCGGCGTTTTTTGATCAGAAGTGGAGCATTTGGGTAATTGCAGCGAGCACTTGTTAAAATAAGCCTGCAGGACACAGCTGGACACCTGCGATGGAATATTCCCTAGTGTGGGTTGGCTGCAGGAGAAGCAGGCCCATCATACATGCAGTCAGTAAGCAGAGGATTCCACCAAGTGTTGCCTCTGTCCAACGATAGTAGAGATTCACGTTCGTCCATATGAGCCCAGACAACCCAAAGATGTGTGGAATTATTATAGTTATTTAGCAATGTGTTTTTGTTGTTGTTGTTTTGTTTTGTTTTTTTTACCAGAATTGAGTGATGAGGCAAACTTTCTTTGTCAGCAATTTTAAAAATTCTGCATGCTTTTGAAGTGCATAGGCACCATTTACATAGATATACGGAAGCTTCTTTGTTAAATGTTTAATATAATAATATATTACCACATTTTTACTTTGATGTGTATCATTTTCCCTTCTATGAAATGCATGCTTTTGCTTAATATTAAAAAAAAATATTTACAAAACAAGAAAACATTTACATTTACAACCACCTGTCTTATACAACATTTCTCTCTCATTCCGCCATTTTGGTAGTTTTCTTATTATTCTTGGATTGACATGGTTCGAGGAGTGTGTTGCCTCACGTGTAGCACTAGCTGAAGGGGGCTAATTGATGTGCAGCGGCTAATTAATTCAAAGGTTGCAGGGTTGCCCTCGCGGTGTAATTAGAATGGAGAGTGACAGCAGTTGGTTGATATTATGGCAGCTAAATATAGACGAGGTAATGTTCAACACCTTCTCTTTAGGGATCTTGGTTTCCAGATGCAGACGCAGATGGAGGTTCCACAGAGGTGCGAGTAAACATTATGCCGCCAATTTAGAATGATTTGAGGTTCCTTGAGCGGTGGAATATGTAGGCACACAAGCACACATGCTAAGTAAAAAGCGAGCGGTTCCGGTAAATTAACCCTACATTGTTCGCTAACTAGGCTATATTATGTTTTACCCGATACCACGTGGAAGGGTGTAGTTTTAAAGGTAGCCCTGTTGTTGACACCACTTGCCAGATCTAATTTGTTGAGCAGAAATAGCAGCTCAGACGGAGAAAACTGCCACTCAGACCCACAAATCCACTCAATATAGCTTATTATGAAGTTGTGGAGAAAAAGCGCTACAGACGTCATGGCAATTAGCGCAGATAAATATAAAAAAACACCTCACCCAATTAGCTTACTAGCTAGCTTTTATCGTTACCAGAATATGTGCATGGGTACGATTTATTTGGAATAGGAAGACTTTCTAGATTTAATCATTTAAATTTATTTTGTTACTCAACAATTTAATGATCACACGTTGTCTTATAAGGAACGCACATGATGCTGTATTTTGGTTTGCCACTCAGTAAGTGGAGTTGGGCTGAATTGCTTTTGCGCATGCAATCTTGTCATGTTCCTTGCTGTTTGGAGTCACGGCACCAGCAATCAATGTCTGAGCAACTCTTTCTACCAGACAAAACAACAGCCTTTAAAAGCCTGGTCCAGAGGGACCGTCCTACGGAATTAAAAGTATTAGCCCTGCAAAGACCGGGAGGTGGAGGCACTGCATGCTGATTAAAACATGAAACTAATTCAACATTTCATTTCCACGATGAATTGAGGCGAAGCAGCTGAATTCAAAGCATTGTTTTCAAGTTCACATGGGAAAGGATTTCGGTGCGTACAATAATGTGTCGTGTTCAGATGCGTGCAATATAGTCAGGACAGTGCTTACAGGACAGTACACGCCTTGGCTAACCTCAGCTAACCTCTCTCCACCTCGGGTGAACCTCTTTACATTTTAATTGCCAGGGTAAACACCTTCCTGTCATTCCCACTTCCTTCATTACGACCGCACAGGTGTGGTAATGGTGTTGTGTAGTTTTACTTCTCTCTCTTTCTCTCACCCTCTTTCGTTCTAGTGCTCCCTTCGGCCATTTGTTCCAACCCCCCCAAAAAAATGCGGCCACTCGTGGCTGCACCACAAAGTTTACTCCCCTCGTGTGAAATAAAACAGTTGGCTCGCGGGGAAATCTCAATTGGATACGAACAAAACAACAACAACCGAAAAAAAAACAAAAAAACTAATGTGACGTTCGCAAGGGGTCCCTGGGAATGCGCAGACGGTTGGCATACGGCTGATGAACGGGATGAACTTGATGGGACAGTACATTGTGCTCATCCCATAATTATGCCCTTGATTCCCCGCTTTGTGTCCGGCTTTGCGGGGCCGTAACGAATGTCACGTCAGATGGGGAATTATCTTTCGCCGGGGGAGCGGCACAGTGAAAGCTGCATGTCACGCGAGGGCCCTTTGGCTGCAACGCCAACCCAAAGGGGGGGCCCTGCTACATGTCGCTGGTTAAGTTCAGCCGGCGCGCGGCGCCCCCCCCGCGCGCGCGGGGGGGGGGCACGAGGGAGACGAA
>JAOPJO010031260.1:0-10600 GCA_027123675.1 Molva macrophthalma
TCATACCATATCAACTTATAATTTAACATATTTTTTCTTGTTCGTGTTCATTGACTTATATTTTATATAATAATTACTCTGTCTGTGTGTGTGTGTGTATATGTGCGCGAGTGTGTTTGTGCGCGTGTTCTCTGTATGTCTGAGTGTGCGTCTGGAGTACTGTGAATAGTGTGTACTATTAAACCAGTGTGCGTGTCTTTGTCCGTGTTTATGTGTATGTGTGTCTTTGTGTGTGTGTCTCTGTATGTCTGAGTGACTCTGTCTCTCTGTATGTGTGTGCGTGCATGTGCGTGCTTTCGTGCGTGTGTGCGCGTGTGAGTGTACGACAAACACCCTCCCCTGCCAGAGACTTGGTTGCCTCTAGGAGTAATGACTACACCTGTGATTCACCTGAAAAGGGCGGCCACTGGGATAGGCGGTGCGTCGGTCACTGTGAATACCTCTGGGACTGCTAGCAGTCCCAACATGTCTGGTTACCTATTCCTTCTCCTCTTCTTGCTTTGGAAATCATGGCACATGCCACCATACAGGGCAATGACTTTTCTTGAATTCTGTCGCCAAAATCCAAGCCCTAGTGTTACGGACTAACCACAGGGTAAGTCCGCTATGGTATATTAGTCCTGTCTGACGTGGCTGGAGAGATGGGATGGAAAACAAAGAGCGCTGGGAAAGCGTATGGTGTTGAGCGCTGCTCACCAGGTCTCGCGTTGTTCAGTTCGCTCCCCACTGCCAGGTCAAGCTGGGCCAGCTCGTTCTGTTCTTCTCCTTCGTTCAGTCAGTGATAATCACCCCCATACCCAATATAAACCTGTACAGTGTCCGCTCCACTGGAGAAGTCAAATGGTGATGTGTGGCAGGACGTCCCGAGTCCCGTCTTGGTGTATCGGATCAGTTACAAAAATCGCTCCAACAACACATATCCTACGTCTCCCTCTCGGTGTCCAGCCGGTCTTTGGTATTTTAAATTCTTTGCGCCAGGATCTCACAGGTGAGTTAAATCCTCTTGGATCAGTCCCTTGTGGGGCTGATCAGCCAATCCCAGCACCGCCGTAAAACAGCGTCATACACAACATACTTGTGCTATCCCCAGTGCTCAGAAACGAGGAGAAGGAAAAAGACATGGAAGTAGATGTTTTCATACAATAGTTCATCCCTCGTAACACTAGAGAAGATGTATACATGTTTATGGATCATGAAGCAGGTGTTCTGTTCTTTACGGTTCTAGGCCAGCACAGGGTACAGCAAAAATGTTGACAAACAATGTTAAATAATGAACTACCCTTTAAAAGGTAGGGAAGGCAAGTTTGGAGAAATCAGCATTCGTAAGCTAGATTTGGAAAAACTCACCGACCCCTCCCTTTAGCCCTCACTCCAAAGCCCCTCCCCCGAACACTACTAGCTCTACGCTACTAGTAGAGCAAGTGTGCGCAGGTAGGCAGCTACGTAGGTAGACAGGCAGGTAGTATGTCCAATAATTTAATTCGGGACAAATTAAATGATTGTCCTCCTGTGTGAGGCCTGTGTGCGCCAACCAAAGATATCAGATTTTTTTAAATTGTCAACAGAGCATTTGGTTTATTGATTGCTATCGGGATGTACTGAGAATTTCAACAAATATAACGAAGCGTTTCCAAAAACATTTCGTACCCTACCTTTAACCTTACTGTGAGAAAGAAACAAGCTTCTGAACCACAGAACATTCAGTTCAGTAATTGACCAAATACTTTTGGGATTCCCTTTGTAAGTAATGATCAGTAACGTACCTGTTGTCCCGGTCCCATGGTTGTCTATATGCATGTCACGAGGAATGACGATTTCCTACGTCCTCAAGTCACGCTTGACTTTCTCTGATGATGGGGACAGTTGCCTCACACTCTGTGAACTTGACAATTATTGTCCCACCATCCAGAAGGATTGCACCTGCCTCCACCCTTCCTATAGAGATGCTCCTTTTGAGAGAGAGAGAGCAAGAGAGAGAGACATTACTGGAGTCATTCTGCTGTTGTAAATTCCCAGTGCAGTTCATACATGGGCTGCTGCTGTCTGCCACGCCAGATTGTGGATAATGGCCTGTTACCCCACCCCACAAATGGCAGCTATCTATTGAAGTCTATTCATTTGCAAAACATTTGAATTCAACAAACCAAAATTCACACATTCATCAGAGTCATCAAGAGTTACGAGAAAACAATGGTACAAAAACCGTATTCAAAGACTCACAGATAACATTTCATGTCAAGGTTAGTTAAACGTTGCACTATTTAACCCTTGATCCCCGGGACTTGATCTTATAATTCTGAGAGCTCGGGTGGATCCCCCAAAAGCATCAGAAGTTGTGAGCTTCATTCATGTTATTGTCATAAAATACCCCTTATACAGTGCATACGGAAAGTATTCACAGCGCTTCACTTGTTCCACATTTTGTTATGTTACAGCCTTATTCCAAAATGGATTCAATTCATTTTTGTCCTCAAAATGCTACACACAATACCCCACAATGGCAACATGGAAAAAGTTTTTTTTATATGTTTGCAAATTTGTTAAAAATAAAAAACAAAGAAATCACTTCTACATGAGTATTCACAGCCTTTGCGATCCAGCTCAAAATTGAGCTCAGGTGTATTCTGTTTCCACTGATCATCCTTGAGATGTTTCTACAGCTTAATTGGAGTCCACCTGTAGTGGACTGCATTTAAGAATTTCTGTTAAAAATTAAACATTTCTGCTGCTTTAAAGGTCCCAATGAGCAGTGGCCTCCATCATCTGTAAATGGAAGATGTTTGGAACCACCAGGACTCTTCCTAGAGCTGGCCGTCCCTTTAAACTGAGTGATCGTGGGAGAAGGGCTTCTCCAGGGTTCCTCTGTGGAGAGAGGAGGACCTTCCAGAAGGATGACCATCGCTGCAGCACTCCACCAACCAGGCCTGTATGGTAGAGGGGCCAGACAGAAGCCACTTCTTAGTAAAAGGCATATGGCAGCCAAAAGGCACCTGAAAGACTGACCGTGAGAAACTAAATTCTCTGGTCTGATGAGACAAAGATTGAAGTCTTTGGCGTGAATGCCAAGCATTATGTTTGGAGGAAACCAGGCACCACTCATCACCTGGCCAATACCTTCCCTACAGTGAAGCATGGTGGTGGCAGCATCATGCTATGGGGATGTTTTTCAGCGGCAGGAACTGGGAGACTAGTCAGGATTGAGGTAAAGATGAATGCAGCAATGTACAGAGACATCCTGGAAGAAAACCTGCTCCAGAAGCGCTCTTGACCTCAGACTGGGCGACGGTTCATCTTTCAACAGGACAGACCCTAAGCACACAGCCAAAATATCAAAGTGGCTTCAGGACATCTCTGTGAATGTCCTTGAGTGGCCCAGCCAGAGCCCAGACTCTACTCCCATTGAACATCTCTGGAGGGATCTGAAAATGCTGTGCACCGACACTCCCCATCCAACCTGATGGAGCTCGAGAGGTTCTGTGAAGAGGAATGGGCGAAACTGGCCAAAGATGGGTGTGACAAGCTTGTGGCTTCATATTCCAAAAGACTTGAGGCTGTAATTGCTACCAAAGGTGCCACAACAAAGTATTGCGCAAAGGCTGTGAATACTTATGTACAAGTGATTTCTTTGTTGTTTTTTTAATTCATTTGCAACCATTAAAAAAAAAATAATAATTGTTTTGTTCGAATTGTTTGCAAAGTCAACTTCTCAACTTTTGTAAGCCCAGTGCTTATGTCATCGTTTAGTTGTGACATGTCACGATCTTCAACATTTTTTACAGTCATCCGTGCCACTTCACCCTCCCACCTATTAAACAAAATGACTTGACAGAGGGTCACCTTTGCTAGTCAACAGCATAAGTACCTGCTGTTGGGTTATCGGCTGGTTTCTCCTTAGCCAATTCCACTTGCTGACCAAGATATAACTAGCTTCTGAACGTCTTTGGCCAGTGGAAGCCTGGTGCTCTTGTTGTATTTGGCCTCACTCAGGTTTGATAAGGCAGAATGGGAAACTAATTCAGACCACTTTGTTTCATGAAGTGCATGAAACCTCTTGATGGAATCGATATCGACTTGGTCCTCTTCCATGAGGGCACAACACATGATGAGGTCACTTATCTTTCTGAGAGAATGCCCAATTTTCAGGGCCAAACTTGGGGCTTTGAATTTGTTGTTTTGGTGATCAAAACCTGAAACTGTCTGGACAGCCCTAGTAAGAATCAAAAAGTTGCCTGGTTTTATTGCCTCTTCCATGTTATGGATTCTAGTTGTGTGGCGCAAAGTCACAAGTAATCTCCCAAGTTCCCTTACCCTTATATACTCATGCTTTGATCTGTCACTCCCATGGTTATTAAAGAGGGACTGGGCAAACTGCATGAGATAATGATCATTCCTTATTGCAGTGGACACGTCATCCTTGTGCATTTTGCCCAGCACTGACCAAAGTTTACTTGAAATTGGCTGGGACATTGTAGATTGAGCAGATGCTATCCCAATGACTCTCTCTCTCAACTCAGGTCCATCTTCAACATTATTTTCGGGTCTTAGAGCACATCTTTTCATGTCGAAAAAAGTTATTTTCTGGATAACATACCCTTACAGTACAATCAGTAATCATACGTCTCAGGGCAGCTGCTCTGTTTGGAACTCCTTTTCACTTTAAGACAGCCTGACCCTGTGGTTTTAACCTGAGCCACGGACTTGAGAGTATTTTGCTTGTGTTGATACTCGCTTAGACATAATGAAACGTTTGTGCATTATGCTTTTCAGCCAAGCTAATCTTTAAAAATGCTGACGAAGAAGCACAAACATTGCCCTATGTTCACGTAGCGCATCAAACCAAGAACTGCATTTTTTGCATTGGTAACGTTGCAAATATGGGCTTGTTTAAATTCCTTCCTGAAGGATTTGTCCAGCCTTCAGGAAGCACTGCCTTCAACAACGTTGTGGGAGCAATAGATGGCTGCCATATAAGGATCAAACCCCCTCTACTGCACAGAATAGATTATTTAAACTACAAAGGATTCTATTCTTTGAACCTGCAGGCCATTTGTAATGGGAGATTTATTGATATCTTTGTTGGCTACCCAGGGTCAGTTCATGACACACGCATTATGAAAAACAGCAGTTTTTACAGGGCAAGACGGTACCCTCCCCCAGGTTACATCCTTCTGGGTGATGGTGGCTATCCCTGTTTAAACACACCAATCTGCCTGATCACACCATACATGGAGCCCATTCGTCGAGACATACAGGGGCGCTTCAACTACTACCATTCCAGGGGGCGCAGCATCATTGAACGGGCGTTCGGTATGATGAAGACCCGATGGAGGTCTACCCTTTTCAGAGCCATGGAGGTTAAACCTACTTTTGCACCTCTTCTAATTGCGTCCTGTGCCTTTTTGCACAATGTGTGTCTGGATAGTGGGGACATGCTGGAGCCAGATGCAGATGTTGGACAGGAAATGCTAGACCCCCAACCTCCCCGTGAGCCCCCAGCAGATAACCAGAGCTCTGGGAATGCTACAAGGGACAGACTGGCTGCCTTGGTCTCGGGCCATGTGCAAGCCCCACAGTTAAGATGCTGTTTGTGATCCTGAAATGGTGTATATATGGTGTATCATTTTGTAATTGGCATGTTCAAATTCTTTGATGGGCACATCAAATATTTTGATACTACAATCTGTCCCTGGGATTGTACTGTTTAGTTTGAATGTCTCTGGAATGTAACTTAGCTACATGGAAAAATGTGGTATTAGATAAGTATCTGTTATTCATGCACTGACATATTGCACTTTTCCAAAACACTATTCCAAACCAAAATATTATATAACAAACAGTATAACAAACAGTATAAAAACAAAATAAATATCACCCAAACAAGGACCAGTGATATAACGATATTGCACATTTAAAACCGATCACACACTCACATTTTGTCCATTCGCTCAATTATGAGGGGGTGGTGCCTGAGGTGGAGGGGGTGGTGCCTGAGGTGGAGGTGCCTGAGGTGGAGGGGGTGGTGCCTGAGGTGGAGGGGGTGGTGTCTGAGGTGGCAGCGACCTCAACGATGTCCTGAAAGAAAACATAACAAATGAGAATGGTATGCCAGAACTGGGTGATATGGCCACATTATGTACAATATATAATAACTATGTTCACAATATAGTTCTGCCCAAAAACATCACATTGTTTAACCATGTATCCATTCTCATACAATTTCAGGCTACATTGCATTTAGTTATTTTTTTATTATGTTTAACTTGATGATAATAGCAAGAACCCTCACACACACAGATATAGTAACCCTTTGCCATAGCTAACAGATGCACTGATGTCTTCCAAATATGCTAATAGTTCAGCCAGCTAGCAAGCTTGTATCTGCCTAAACTACGCTTACTGTGCAGCATTCACGAAAGAGCAAATTGATTTGTATTTAATGTTGGAGCAGACCTTCCCAATAATTGCTTGAGAATCCAGAGTGCTTTCTCGACGTCTCAGTGAACAGACATTGTGGTCTTCTTTCAGGCAGCCTCGACCCCCTTATGTGCAGTGCTGCCCTCCACAGGTGAACCTCGTATTGGTGTAAGCTTCATCGCAAACGTTGTCACAACCTGGCTCAGAGGTATGTGACAAGAGGGAGACCACAGTCTGTAAATAAGGCAAAATGCTTTAATAACAAATGAAATAAGCATGTATTTAATACGAAAATAAGTGAATCTTATTTCACTTATCCCCCCCCCCCCCCCACACACACACACACACACTTTCTATTCTATTCTGACTCATTCTGACAGCACACAGCTTACCACTACTGCACATTACTTTATGGTCAAACATCCCCTCGCACTAACCACATGCTGACACTACTGTTCTACTGAAATATATATATTATCCATTATGCATACTTTTAGTTCTTATTTACACCTGAATACTTGTATTATTCTTCTTGTTACTTACTCTAATAATACTTTATACCTAAATTTAATTTCTTTATCTTACTTATCTGCATTGTTGAGGAGAGCCTTGAACTCAAAAAGTCCATTGCCAATGATTGCTACTGCCTGAACTTTTGATGTGACCAAGTCTACACCAGAGGGCGCCAATATACATACATACACACATTTATATATATGTGTGTGTGTGTGTGTGTAGGCCTTTCTATACAAACATATAAATGTTAATCCACACCTGACATCATAACTTAGTAGTGTTGGATTTGTTTCAGCCGAGCCTGTTCTCCAATCTAAAACGACAGAATGTCACTTGTCAAGATGAACTGAAACAACCCATATTAGCCTTTCCTTGTACAGTGTCCCTATCAACTGGTCGAATAAACCAGTAACATGCCAAGTTTATGTCTGCCAAAACAAAATGGATGACATTAGTTTTCTTCTCAGTGGAAAATGCTTTTAAAGATTTGTTTTTGCATTTTTAATGCTTTTATTACAGAGACAGATAGGAAGGTAGAGGGGGAGACATGCAGCAAAGGACCACAGGCAGGAATCGAACCCGGGTCGCTGAAAATGCAATACTTCAAGATTGGTTCAGCATTCAAATGCGTTTTGAAAACATTTCCAGCGAGAAATGTGTATTTTATTTCCATAATCTTCATTCAGTGAACATACATTATGTTTAGTTTGTTAGCTAATGCAACATTTCTATCATTGCCATGGTGATTGATATGGACCCTGAAACCACTCCGCTTGCATGTTGTTTGAATCAACGTCTTTGCGTTGTGCAGTCATCTGAGCTGTGATATGTGTTATTTTATGCTACAGATGATATTCTTTCAATAAAAACAGATTTTCAACCTAGGTATGATATGTTTGTAATTATTCTTTGGGACGTACTCGGCGGACTTGTTTCTGTGGGGCACCACAGAGGTTTATGTTCGCTTTGCTCCACCAAAAAGTCCTCCAAAAGTTCATTTTATATCTACATTTTCTTTGACAAGATAATCATGAACAATAAATACAGCTTTAAAGGTTTTTCAATCGTGAATGCAATCAATAAATTTAAAGGCCGACAAAAACGATTTTCAAAAGACTACAAAAATGGGGGTCATAGACCCAGGGGTGTAGCACAAAAGTCTGGGCCCTATACAAAAGCAGTCTCTGTGGGCCCTCTTCCTTTCTTGATCCATGTATCTCACGCCCATTGACTTTATATACTGAAGATAATTTGGGAATGGTTTGCCCCCTTTTGGGTGCCATTTTGTTTTTTTTCTGCAGTGCTGTCACTTTTTTCCCCTTCCTCTTCCGTCCTTCTCCTCACCCTTAGAGCAGCCTTCATTTCCCTCACTCTCTTCACCTCCATCATCCTCTATCACATCTTCTAGCTCACTATCTGCTAAAAGGACAGACCCGTCTAGAAGCATGAAGCATACAGGATTGATATTAGCCTCTTAACCTGCTTATAGCCTAACATACAATAAAACAGGCTATTGATGTTAGTGTTGTTAAGCTCCTTTCAGTTTAAAGTGCTACAAATTATTATTTCATTATTTATAAGTTATTCCAATGATTGGAATAGCTTTTAGTTGCCACCATATGAGCTCACCTCGTCTCCCATCCTCAGTATCATCAGGAGATTAAGAGGGACATGCTGCTGCTGCTCCAGTCTCTGTAGCAGTAGTTTCTAGTTTCTGAAACTAAGGTTCATGTGTTTCATGATGTTAAGCTTTGCTAGGTCTTTTATTTATTTGCTAGGTATTTTATTTGGATATTATTGGATAGATATGTCACATGACATTGTAGGTATAATGCTGATTAATTTATGATATTGATTAATTCATGGTATAGAATGCAATTATGCTGCAAGCTAGATTCCTTGCTGACTGCCTTCAATCTAAACAACTGCTGGAATTAGCTTAAACCATTCTTAAACCGCTGTGCTCGCCTTTCACCTTTCTGACATGAAGTTCGTGGTGCAAATCAGCACTCCAGCATTAGCGGTCACTCAACTCGCCATTAGCTGCGTTACTGTTTTGGGGAATCTTCTTTTTTTATATACAAAGTCACTCAAACGTTTTATTCAGCCAATTGAAAGTTACTTATGACATTAGTTACTTAGAAATAAAAATATGCAAACAAAAAACTACTTTTCATCCCAGGCTTTCCAAGGGCCCTCTCCCCATTGGGGCCCTGGGTACCCAGTCTCACCTCTCCCCCAGCTAAGACGCCCCTGCATAGACCTGCAGGAAGTTATGCAAACACAACAATTCATGGGTGCACAGAATGACTTGGGAGTGCGATAGAGAAGTCTGGTATTTTTTATATATGAATCAGGGCATTAAGATCAACTAATATTAAACATTTGGAGGCTCTAGCTCTTCAGGAAGTGATTAGTATGGGACCTAGGCGTCAAGGAAACTTGGGAGAGAACCAGAGACTTGGGGTCACTTTTATAGATAGATACTTTATTCAATCCCTTGGGGAAATTCAGGTGTCCAGCAGCTCACAAAGGCATATAAATATTGACTAGAGACAATACACAGTAACTTAATAAATAAAGGAATAAATGGTGCCGAGAGAGAGAGAGACCTTCTATTCGAAGGCATGTTATTCAAAGCTTGCATTAAAGCTTGCATTGTTATGCTGGCTCATAACAATGACGTCATTTACCTGCAGTTCTTCTTATTCTTATAAAAGATGGATGTCAGCAAACCGAGGACCATGAGGCTCCCGAACCAAGTGATGCTAAGTCAAAGTCATCCAAGAAATCCTGGAGATCATCACAGCAGTCCAGCAGAGGTTCCACGTCAACAGTTTCTTTAGCTGTCAGAGCACGTGCCAAGGCAAGAGCTGCCCAGGCTCAAGTGGCTTTCGCTGAAGAAGAACCTAGCGTGATGCTACGGAAAGCTAGCCTTGATGCTAATCTTCACATTCTTCAAAGAAAAAGGGCTGCTGCCACCGCCGAGGCTGAAGCTGCAGCCTACGAAGAAGAGGACAACGAAAGTGGGGAGAGCCACTCAGGACCACACGTTTTTGAAAAGCCCCTCAACCCAGTCGAGCGTACAAGTAGCTACATTCAGCAGCACTCAGAGCTGTTCCACAAAGAACCTCCTTTGGAACAGATGTCGATGGATTCCCACAGGTCACTCAGGAATCCACACGCCGAACCAGCTACTCACCAATAGAGTTGTGACGTTCATTAACGAACCAAATCTATTGAACGGCTCTTTAACATGAACGATGGGAACCGAGTCGCAGTGGTGAGCTGTTCATTTTCTTTTTCGTTCTTTTTTTTTTTTTTAAATCGCTGTCACGCTCACAGCGTGCGCACACAAGCTCCTCCTCCGACTCCACTGAGACGATAGCACGCATAGTGCACTCGTGGTGGAATGTGGATATGCAAATTTCACATGTCAGTCAGAAGCGTGAACACGCGTTTGTTTGTTTAACGTGAGTGCGTCCGCGGCGGAGAGGCAGAGTACTGCAACTATGAGCCAAAGAAAGCGCGGCAGCATCTGGATGCACTTCAATAAAAGATCAATACTGTGACCGATGAAGATGGTTTGCTCGGGGTTGGAGGCCGTATGTCATCTGCGGACCTGTCAAGAGAGGAGAAACACCCTCTGATTATCCCACGCACCCATCAC
>JAOPJO010031302.1:0-10592 GCA_027123675.1 Molva macrophthalma
GGTTAGCTCAAACTGAACCGGGCGGTTAGCTCAAACTGAACCGGGCGGTTAGCTCAAACTGAACCGGGCGGTTAGCTGCTGGTTGAAACTCACCTCCACTACTTTCTTCTTCTTTGTCACGTTGTTCTTTAGAAGCTTTTCTGGAAGTGGAGCCGCCCTGCTGACAGGGGGTCTACACACACACACACACACACACACACACACATACACATACACATACACATACACATACACATACACATACACACACGCACACACGCACACAAACACACATACACACGCACACGCACACAAACACACATACACAACACATCTACTGCAGCACAGACACAGTATGTAAAGCGATTCCCTCGTCAAGCCTTATTGGCTGAGCAGGAGCATGTGGTCACGTGAGCGACATTAACCACAACATGTGACGTGCCGGATACTCAGACGACGACAATTAGATGATGTGGGATGATGATGATGATGATGATGATGATGATGATGATGATGATGATGATGATGATGATGACAATGACATCTTACAACGGAGTTCGCATGTTAATAAAGCGATCCGCTGTTGTGCTTTTAAACGCTCTGACAGGCTGGGCATTGTTTCCAGATCTTCTGTTTCTTCCTGACGGTGTCTCCATAGACGTGATGATCATTTGTCCATTAAGCCCCTAATCACCACGCTTCAATGCCTGGTGCTAATTACACCAATGTAATGTGTTCCGTTGACATTATGCAGGCTGAGGGCCATTATCATGTGATGTGAGATCGCAGTTATTGCCCGTGTAATCTTATTGTTAATAATACAAATCTCATGTTGATAATATGGATCGATGTGACCTACCTATCTCCTCACAGATAGACAGAGAGACAGACACACAGACACACACACACACAGACAGAGAGCGACACAGACAGACAGACAGACAGACACACACACAAACACACACACACACCTACATGTACTCATCCACTCCACACAGAACCATTCCCATTCCCAATATGTTGGGAATGGAATCGCAGCTTCTTCCATTGTCATTTCAAACGAACCCCAGGCTCAAAGGGCCTCAGCAATACAGCGAGCGACACCTCTTCTTCAGCAGCAGAAAACGCAGAAGTTCTCTCCCTCGTTTGATGTTCCCACCGGGAATTTCCTCTGATTATGACAAGATAAATCGCTCACCTTCACCGGGCAGGAACCATGCGTTTAGGCGTGACAGAGAGACGATAAATCCCTCTGACACCTTCACCTGTCACTGTTGGTCACTGGCAGACACAAGGACCGATATTCAAGACCATGGCACTGATCAACACAACCCACACACATCCTCAGAAGAAACATTCAAACACACACACACACGCACATGCATGTGCGTTTACAACGCATCGCCACCTGAAGCAATCGTGCACCTTCTGCGTTTGGATGCCGAGGGGCAGATCTCATGTGAGAGCGGAGCTGCTGACTCCAGCTGAGGCGGGTCCAGATTAGGGGGTCTGCGGTGCGCACTAACTGCTTATGGTGTCCGCTGTATATTCACCATGCCTGACTGCTTCTCTCTCGGCTGGCTGTCTGTAGTATGTATGGAGCGGGGATTACCTGCAAAGCCAGGGAAGCCTCCACTGTTCTCAGGACCAGCAGGATTAGCAGGCTAGGGGTTGGACTCGTCGTTGGCCGGTTGAAAACCCTCTCTCTGTACTATGTATGCCGCTGTCGCTTATAGGGCAGAGCGAGGAATGTTTTAATCATTGGATGAGTGCAGGGTGGGGGAGTCTTTTCTGGTGAGCAAATTAAAAAAACGGTGTGTAAAGGAGAAGAGCCAGGGGACACACACACTCACAGCGAACCTTTTCACTCACGGAAACTCAGGCAGTAGCGCTCCCTGGAGCTCTCTGTGGTCAGCATAAACTGCAACCGGAAGGACGGTGTTTGGGAGACGGAGGAGGGGGTTCCATTCTCGGCTCTGTACGATTCTGCCGAACAGAGATACTGTCTTCGTCTCTCTGGGGAACCGTGTTCCTGGGTGAGCTGTCCTGAATCACAGCACCCCCCACCCCCACCCCCACCCCCATCCGTCCCCCTGTAATTGGGTTAGAGTAACACACGCTTGGCTGCCTTAGAAAGATCTGAAAAGGTACCCGGGTCCACATTCAACACCTCACCTTCCATCGCGGCCAACGGCCCTGAATCACTAATCCTGCGGGCCTCTCTCCCTCCACGGAAGATTGTGGCCGGGTGCCGAGATCTGGGATGAGATTGGTGTGTTTCATATCGCTCTTGGTCGGCCGTCGGACTCTACGGAGGTCCGGGAGAACGATCTCAGCGGGGGTTGGCTGCCAAATGGTGTAAAGCGTCTAAAGCCAAAAAGCTGCACAACACACCGAATTAAACGGAGATAAAAGACAGAACAGGCGCTCGCTGCTTGTTCAGACCCATGTAGCTGTGTAACGGCTTCCAGATCTTACGAGCCACGCGAGGGGAGTGATGGAGTCGTCGGCCTGTGTGGGCTCTGCACAGGCAGTTGGTGTTGCTCTCCAAAGCCGGCAGTCATTGAGTAACGCACGTAGCGCGCGCCGTGGGTAACAAACTGCGGCCCCTCAGGAAGGGGCCGCAGTTTGCCGCTTTCCTTTGTGTTGTGGTGTTTGTGTGGGTCGTTTTGGGGTGGCAGTGGGGGCTGAGGTGGTCTGACTCTACCTCCTGACTCTGGAGTGGAATAGTAAGCGTGTTCCGTGCTCTGCAACACAGGAAGTCCTGGCTGTTTGTGCGGCGTGCCGCGGAGAGGTTGAGCTCCCGGGTCTCTCCGAACTGGCAGACGCGTCCGCGAGCGACCGGAGGGCATGCGAATGAATCCAACGGGGATGGAGGGGAGACCGTCGCCATGGAGACCAGTCGAATTAATTCATCTATTTTAGTTTTTCCCGGAACATGTTCCTGTGTCGACCGCGAAGCGCTACGAGGGGGGAGGGGGGAGGGGGGCTGTGTTTTTGATACTTGGATTTATGTTAATCTTGATGTTTTATGCTGTTCTACAATCAATAATGTCCACCCCTATGTGTGTCTCTTTTTCCCGTTGGCTTTCTCTAATTGCTGGTTTTCATTAACACCAGCGTTACCGTGCATCTTTCCTGTCCTCCTGTCCTGCTTCTCCTAAACAGGAAGTGCTACAGGAACAGTGTGTTTAACTGCGCCAGCACTTCTCTCCTAGTTACCGCTCGTTGCTCTGAGCTTGTCTCTCTGTCACTGGTTCAGCTTGGGCAGTCACACACACACACACACACACACACACACACACACACACACACACACACACCATGCCCACACACGCACAAGCACACACACACACACACACGCAAGCACACACACAAACACAGGCATGCACACACACAAGAACACACACACATGAACACACGCACACATGAACACACGCACACACACACACACACACATGAACACACACACACATGAACACACGCACACATGAACACACGCACACACACACACACACACACACGTCAGCCCTAACTGTCCCTGTCCCCGGGGTCATCACCGTCCGTCACTCATCGGTGATGTCACCTCCCCCCCCGACGCTGCGACACCTGACACCCCCTCGACACACACGCGCCTCAGCCTGACGTTCTGCCGTAGAGCTACTGCACTGCTCCAGCACACACTGGAGGACTGACGGACAATTGTTACGTGACGTTCTGTTCCCGAAAACACGCGCTTGACCCCACCATTTTGAAAGGAGAGAAAGAATCGATGAACTGTCTTTGTGTGAAAACACGGTTGGCGTGATTGCGGATTGTGACTCACGTCAGTGTAGCTTTCGCTTGAGTCATCCTTGTTTTGGTATCGACCACAAATGTGGACTAGATTCACAGATGATAATGGTGACTCTAGTCTTGATGCTAGCACGACAGCCACCCGCAGTGATGCTAGCATGACAGCCACCCGCAGTGATGCTAGCATGACAGTCACCAATTGTGATACTAGCATGACAGTCACCCGCTGTGATATTAGCATGACAGCCACCCTCTGTGATGCTAGCATGGCAGCCACCCTCTGTGATGCTAGCATGACAGCCACCCTCTGTGATACTAGCATGGCAGCCACCCTCTCTGATGCTAGCATGACAGTCATCCACTGTAATACTAGCATGACAGCCACCCATATTGATGCTAGCATGAGAGTCACCCTCTGTGATGCTAGCATGACAGTCCACTGCTGTTATGCTAGCATGACAGCCACCCATAGTGATGCTAGCATGACAGCCACCCGCTGAGATGCTAGCGTGAGGGCTTCAGTCAAAATAGCCATGCAATGTTGAGGGACGAGGTAGAAAACTATTGTATTGCTCAGGGATCCAAATTATGGATTCTCTTTTTACAAAACCCTTTTTTAGGGTCTCCCTCATTCTTCGATATATATTTTTTTTACTACCGTATATATATCCTTGTGCTATTATTTTGAGACATTTTGAGTGGGTAGTGCAGGGCCTTTATGATGCATGTGATACAGCTGATCAACAGCTCATAAACCTACCGAGCCCTGCCGTACATTTGCGCTGTATGTGCACGTATGTGCGTGCGTGTGTGTGTGCGTGCGTGCGTGCGCGCGTGTGTGTGTGCGTGTGTGTGTGTGTGTGTGCACGCACCTTTGTGTCTGTGGCATCCGGTTACATTCCCCAACCCGTGGATAAGGTTTTTATACCGAAGGAGGGACTGTATTTTCTAAATGTGGCGCAGACCTCTCGATAGACAACGCTATGTTATGACACAACCACACAGACACACAGCTACAGGCGCAAGCAACACATCTTTCACCCTGGGCTGTGACAGCATCTGGTCAATATGTGTATCAGGCTTCGTTCTGCAAAGGGGACAGGAGCCAGGCTAAATCAGAGACAATATGCTCGGCATTCTCACTGTGTGCCATAGCTGTTTGCTCAAACAGTTGTTGCATAACCTCCTGTACTATATATATATATATATTGAGATTAAAATACCATTAGTGCATATCTTTTCTCCCTCTAGAATTAAGTAATACTTCATTATTCAATGATGTAGACTTAAAGTGAACCCAGTGAAAACAGAGACAGGTAATTAGGGAGCAGGTAGGTGTCAGTCATCTTGCTCAAGGTAGGATGAAGACATTGAGTTTCGAACCCAGAACCTCACGACTGAGCTACACCCTAGCCAGTGGTTGAACATGTGACTAGCATGCAACATGATGATTGTCTGTCAGGCTTGTTGAGGTCTTATTTGAGGATACAGTACAGGGAATAGCGCCCTAAAAGAGTTGTTGGAAAATATGAACATCTGAAGACTGAAGATATTCACCCAGGAGAGCGTCAGAGCAGTGGGGAGCTCTCAGTTACGTTTCTCCTCTCCCTTCTCTCTCTCTCAATCTCATCCCTTTCCGCATCAAGTCATCCAAAACAAGTGTTTTATGCTCGCTGCCTCGAAGAAGCTCAAAATGTCCGCCACTCAGGAGTGCGGAGAGAGAAGCAGAGAGAGGACAGAACAATGGCCACTATTTGTGTTGTGTTGTGTTGTGTTGTGTTGTGTTGCATATCGTTGTTCTCTTAGTGGCATCAGTCAAAGGGGGGCTAGGTGGAACAACCTTCAGCCGGCAGGGGAGAACCTCAGAGCAGGTCTAATTACAGCCAGGACGGGGAGAGAGAGAGAGAGAGAGAGAGAGAGAGAGAGAGAGAGAGAGAGAGAGAGAGAGAGAGAGAGAGAGAGAGAGAGTCTCAGCCACACGGCTTCATTAAGATGTTGGAGTCAATTCCAATTGATTTGGCACAGCTAGCCAGCAGTGATGGAACCAATAGAGGAGGGTGCCTGTGTGTGTGTGTGTGTGTGTGTGTGTGTGGGTGTGTGTGTATGTGTGTGTGTGAGCGAGCAAGAGAGAAAGATATATAGACAGACTGTGTGTCGCGAGTGAGAGAGAGAGAGGTGTTGAGATATAGAGTAGTGTTGAGTGTGAGAGAGGGAGTAGTGTTGAGAGAGAGAGAGAGAGGTGTTGAGTGAGAGAGGGAGAGAGAGAGGTGTTGAGTGAGAGAGGGAGAGACAGGTGTTGAGTGAGAAAGAGAGAGAGGTGTTGAGTGGGTGAGAGAGAGAGAGAGAGAGAGAGAGTGAGAGAGAGAGGTGTTGAGTGAGAGAGAGAGAGGTGTTGAGTGAGAGAGAGAGGGGTGCTGCAGTGCACCAGTCAATAATCATTAGCAGATTGATTGTCGCGTCAAGCCGTTACAGATGGTGATGAATGGGAAGGAGAGAACACGGCCATTACTGGACAACCTGTATCTAGTTGACATGACGGCGCCTCCATTATCCCTCCTCTTCCTCCTCATCTGTGGCTGCCTCCCTATCGTCTGCTTTGGAACGCGTTGCTTGCTCCTGCCCTCTCCTCGTCCACCTGGAGCCCAGCCGGTCCACTTCTTACTGCTGCTCTCCCACGCACGTAGCCTACTCAGCGTGCCCTGCTAACACATCTGTTTTAATGAGGTTGTCCTCCTGTTATCAGTTTTTATTATTAGTATTATTATTCTCTCCCCTTTGATTCGTGCTTGTGAACCCTTCTTTATCGCTTTTGTCTTTTAAATCGTTTGTCTGCCGTTATTTAGTGTGCATGGGTACGAAGAAAATTCGGATGTAAATCCAACGCATTATGATTATAATTAGGATTATGATTTTGATTTTAAGTATAATTATGAACCTGCCAAAACAGTCCATCTATCCCCAATGCAATCATTAGGCAGCTTTAAGCAGCACAACATTCTGTACATCACATTAAAAGAAGAGGGCTTATGCATCGGGATGTCACGTCGCAATGACCACCGCCATTTTGGGAGCGCGATGTTAGCTGTTATGCTAGTAGTAATGTTTGTTGTCATTGTTTAGTCGTTAACCGTGAAATGATTTGAAGATGATTTGAAGGGAGACATTGTTGTGTTTAAAGCTGCCACGGCGTTTCTCATGCGAGACGTGGCAAAACAACGTTTTCACTGGCCTAAGTTACGGTGTATTTATGTTGATTTAGGATTTGACAGCAGTAACACTCTCGAGTCCTCTCAATATGGCAGGGCATCAGCGACACCAAATCCCATGATGCATTCTGATGCACAAACACCCTTTACAAATATTTAGTTGAAAGATCAACAGGCACTGCGAATCACACACCAATGCAAGCCCCCCCAAAACAAGAGGAGCAGAGGGGAACACGGCACAAGGGGGAGGAGGAGGGGAGGGGCGACAACAAAAACAAGGTTAATCACAAGGTTGACTAACGATGAAAAGGCAATGAATCAAGAGGCTATGCTAATAGCGTCGCCGGCCACGGCTCGTGAGCCAGCGCTACGGAGCCGACCGTTGGGAACAGGTTCCCTAATGAGCGCTGGCTTCCATGTGTACATGGACGGGGGCGTACGCCTTCCACACTGTTCATATTTACGCTGCGCCCTCTCATGGTCGGTCCTGTGTGTGTCTGTGGTCATGGGTGTGTGTGTGTGTGTGGGTGTGTTTATGGGTGTGTGTGTGTGTGTTTATGGGTGTGTGTGTGTGTGTGTGTGTTTATGGGTGTGTGTGTGTGTGTGTGTGTGTGTGTTTGTGTGTGTGTGTGTGTGTTCATATCCTGTATGTGTGTGTGCCTCTGTGTGTCTGTGTGTGTTCATGGGTGTGTGTGTTCATGGGTGTTTGTGTGTATGTGTGTTCCTGGGTGTGTGTGTGTATATGTGTGTGTTCATGGGTGTGTGTGTGTGTGTTCATGGGTGTGTGTGTGTGTGTGTGTGTTCATGGGTGTGTGTGTGTGTGTGTGTGTGTGTGTGTGTGTTCATGGGTGGAGTGCAGAGGGGTTATCATGCTCCACGACAGGTAGAGAGAGGTCTGTAACCGAACCCCTAATCCTCTCAAATTAAAAAGTAATCAGAGCTAATTAAAAACACACCGCTCCGAAGAGATGGCTCACTGCACTGGAAGCTCCTCCTCATCCCACCTGAGCCGATAAGAAGCAGATAAGAAACTACATAATAATAATAAACACTGTAATAGCTCTCTCTCTCTCTCTCTCTCTCTCTCTCTCTCTCTCTCTCTCACTCTCTCTCTCTCTCTCTCACTCTCACTCTCACTCTCACTCTCTCTCTCTCTCTCTCTCTGTCTCTCTCCCTCTCTCTCTTTATCTCTCACTCTCACTCTCTCTCTGTCTCTCTCTGTCTCTCTCTCTCTCTCACTCTCACTCTGTCTCTCTCTCTCTCTCTCTCTCTCTCTCTCTGTCTCTCTCCCTCTCTCTCTCTGGAATCATGCTAAGATCTTGATATTCACACAGCTTTCAGAGGATCATCCCAAAGAGGCAATCTGGCTGTATGTGTGGTGTGTGTGTGTGTGTGTGTGTGTGTGTGTGTGTGTGTGTACATGTCCCCGTGTGTGTGTGTGTGTGTGTGTGTTGTTTTAGTGTGGTATAGTTGGAATGAATCAACATGAGGGATTGGAATTGCTTTAACACTTTCTCAACACAGCTGCCTGTCCATTCTGTTTCCACGGTTACCGTGGTCGCGTTGCACCCAATCCCCCCCCCCCCCACTGCCAAGCCCCTGTAGCAGAGAGACGGAATAGAAATGTGAAAAAAAAAAAACTAGACATCATCGACAAGACGGGGCGAGCACCTGCTACCGCCTCCGGGGCGAATCGGCAGCCATGTTTATCCTGTCTTCAGGTGAACGCCAAGAAGGAAGCAGAACATCACAAACAGGCAATAACCTGTGAAGCCCGACGCGCCCACACACTATCACAGGGTGCTCAGGTGGAACTTTGTGGGATTTTCATGAATATTAACAAAGGGCAATTTAATTTATTTCTTCTCGTTAAGACAAATCCATCTTAGTCCAACGGAACAAGAGGCAACTGCTCCTGAGTTACAGGGGACTGTAGCTGAAACAAGAGGCCCGTTTGGCCTCCAGCTGTATTTCACTGTACAAGATGCAGTCTGTGCCATGAATATTTGATAGGTCTATTTCATCGCTTTGCAATATTGATGAAGTTTGTTTTCCAAATATTTTCACAAACTCTACTTCTACTTCTGGAAGACTGACTGGAATTGCACTTATTCCATTATGCCTTCTCCTCAGCAACCTGCGTCTTCATTTAAATACGAAAATGTTTAATTGTTCTTTACCAATTCTCTAACTCATCTCCATTCCCAGCGAGCTTTCTAACCTGATTACACTCATCATCCCTCTGTAGCATTCCATCTATTATTACTATATCGTTATTTTTCTTTCATACAAATATATTATTAAAAAAATATGAATACATTTTAATACATCAGATTTTAAATCAAATATATTAAACATGTATTTGTATTTATTTATATTTTTTACAGGTATTTTATTATTTTTCCCAAAAGACCAAAGACCAGTAACCCCAAATTCATCTTGATCAATACGATCGAGCTCCATAACCCTGTGGAGCTGCGATACTTAAATATGGGATTTCAATTATCCATTGAGCCACTCAATGATGAGAAGGACAACGTGTGTGCCAGGTCTAATTAGCTGTAACCTCTTCAACTGCAGTCAAACACAGGAAACAGGAAGTCAGCAGGCCCCGTACATGTCCCTAAATTGCCAGTGTGAGTTTAAAATAGTAACATCTCTGCGACGGCTCAGGAACCAGCCTCCATTGATGGCTTGATGTTGCATAATAGATGAAGCTGTGAAGGAATGCGGTATTTACATCTCGTCCGGATGCGACGGAGTCTGAGTGATCCTGAGTGCCTCCACGTTTCGTCAGGCCATAATTCAAGCGTGTTATTGTTTTCGCGCTAATCTTTTCACGTACGGCCCCTGGATTCGGTGTGAGCGTGGCAGGGCACGTGTTCTCGTCATGCTTGGACAAGCATCCCTTATGTCGACGGTCCATTTGGAACGCTCTATAATGGCTCGACGTGGCACCTGGCGACTGAATTTGAATCATTGGATGGAGGGTTCTGCTGCTACCGCTAACACTAGACTCAGACAGGGTGCGGTACCTGCACTCAAACTTATGTCTGTTTTGTGTTCCCTCTGCTGGTTTATCTTCCGTCGTAATAATGTTGTCTCCTGTCCTTGTACTTATTCAAACCTGTACTATGTCATTTTTCCCATTTGCAGCCTCTAGTTTCTTGAATTTTAATGGAGTAAATAGCTGCAGTAGAAATCAACATAGTCAGCTTTAACAAACAACAACAACAACAGTTCATCACAATTAAAACCTGCTCTCTTGTCCTGTCTTCTCGTGTTGTCCTGCAGATGGCGCCCCGCTGAGCCAGCTGTCGTGGTCCTCATCGCTGGCTGTGGTGGCCATCTCCCTCTCAGGCCTCTTCTGCTTCCTCTTCGTCATGCTGGCCTGTCTCTGCTGCAAGAAGAGCAACGGGGGCTTCAAGGTGGGCGTTCCCCTTCCTCCCCCTCCCCCCCCCCCCCCCCCCCCCCCGCCCCCCCCCCCCCCCCCCCCCCGCCCCCCCCCCCCCCCCCCCCCCCCCCCCCCCCCCCCCCCCCCCCCCCCCCCCCCCCCCCCCCCCCCCCCCCCCCCCCCCCCCCCCCCCCCCCCCCCCCCCCCCCCCCCCCCCC
>JAOPJO010031399.1:0-10564 GCA_027123675.1 Molva macrophthalma
CCGGCCCCCCCCCCCCCCCCCCCGCCCCCCCCCCGCCGCCCCCCCCCCCCCCCCATTCATTATAGACCTATTAGGACTTATTAGGGATCTTTACCAATTAGTACAATAAATCTATCACCCTCCAATTCAACTTCTGGTATTATCCAATCAAAGCGCCCCATTGTCCGTGAGTAATATTACAGCGAGGATCTGTCCAGTGCCGTCTGATGCCAGAGAAATGCTCCTTCTTTATAGATTAGGCTGCTGTGACGCATGTGATATATATCTAGAAACACATGAAACAAAACATAATTAATAAAACCTATCAATCAGGAGCTGACCAGAAAGATTAGCCTTCACAGCGGAGCGCATTAGCAGGCGTGTGACGCGGTGACGGACAGGAGACCATATCTCCGGAGGGTTCACTACAAACACACCACTGATCCTGATTAGGGATGCTCCTGACCTCTCACCCCTCCCTGGAGCTCGCCACCCTCACCCTGGAGGAGCGGTGGTTGTTGTTAACGGTCCCAGAGAGAAGGGCCCCACCGGCTGGGGCCCCACGGTCTGGCTGGGGCCCGGCCTCACCACTCTTAATCACACAGAAGTAGAATCTTCTCCACCCCCCTCGCTCCACGCACACACAAACATGCACTGAGGCCCTGAGAGAGGGAGAGAGGGAGAGAGAGAGAGAGAGAGAGAGAGAGAGAGAGACAGAGAGAGACAGAGAGAGAGAGAGAGAGAGAGACTGAGACTTCTGTCTCCCCTTTGGCCCCAGCCAGCCTAACCTTGGGTTTGTTTAAGCCCCAGTGAACTGGCCTTGGGCCTCGCTGGGTGGGGGTGAGGGAGTGGGGGAGTGGGGAGATGAGGGAGGGAGAGGGAGGGAGGGAGGGCCATAATGACTGGCCATATGCTACTCATATCCTCCAGAGTTGAGCGAGTGGTGGGCTACCTAGCAGCAGCTAGAGCCCAGATCTATTCAGTCTAATTCCATTATCCTCACGTTGGCAGAGCAGCCTTTGTGAGAAGCGGGGATGATGGCGTGGAGTGGAGAGCGGCAGCATCGCCGTCCATAAGACCTTCATAATTAGTGTGGAGAGGGCCAGGGAGAGGCAGATGTTTCATTAAACCAGCCGTATAGCAGCATAAGCACCAACACGACCAGCACTAATAACGGCTGACTGCATCAGGAACACAGCCATTCCAATTATGTATATGGGAATAATACATAACTACTCCTGCCAAAATTATTATTATTATTTCTTCCTCATGCTGTGGTTAAAAAAAAGAAAATAAAGCGTCTACTTTGTCGTCAAGTCCGACCCGTTCAGGACCCAATGGGAAGACCCCCCCGTCTGCTGTTCAGATGGGGGGATTACAGGCCTGTGAGTGAATACTCTGCTGGCAGTACCCAGCAGCCAGGCTTCACCCAACATCCCCATCAGAGGGTCTGGAGCCTCACCCCCTGCTGGGGGAGATCCCAACATCCCCATCAGAGGGTCTGGAGCCTCACCCCCTGCTGGGGGAGATCCCAACATCCCCATCAGAGGGTCTGGAGCCTCACCCCCTGCTGGGGGAGATGCTGATACCACAAGCTCCTGTGGCATCTCCACGCCAACATCACGTGACAGGCCTCAGCGCCCAGAGAGGCTGGCTTTAGAGGCCGGACGTATCTGTAAATCTGTCACAATATTTCTACAAGACAGAAAATATGCTGGAATCAGAAGGAACGGCGGCATTAAGCTGCTGAAACAACATGACATTTGTAGCTGCTGGAATGTTCTGGATTCTCACTGTGCAAATGTAAGTCTGGTGCTCAGACTTAAGCTTCCCAGCCTTCAGAAGGACTGCAGAATGTCACAACACTATTCATTTACACATCTTAAGGCTCGCGGCTATGATTTAGATTGGGTTTGAGCAAAGTATTAAGGAACCTCCTTTCTATTCCCTTGAAATATTTTAGTTAAATATTTGTCTTAGTCTACGTGATGAAACAAGGCCTAATTTGAAGTGGAAATTCCCATGATTGCGGAGCCAATTCTTCCAACAGGTCTTATTTTTGCACGGATGGTCCAATCGCGACGACAAATAGGATTTGACTTAACACATGCTCCAAGATGAGACCCCCGGTGAGGGGACCTCTCCGCAGAGCACCAGGAGATGTTCAGGTAGAGATGCTTCAAATAATGACAGACTTCAAAGCCAGGTTGTGGCTGCTGAATATAATATTAATCAAATTTATTTTACACCTCAAAAAGGATAGGGGAACAAAGGACTGGGATGAGGATGTGGTACGTTGGGAATGTATTCACACCTGTACTTTACATTTTTTTTGGTGTAAGCTCAGAGGAAAATGTTAATACAGTCATTATAATTGCACTTCATAAATCTAGACTGATGCCTGTATTTCCCCCCACAACAAAAGCTTGGTGTCTCTCTTCTCCCGAGTTAATAAATTCAATGTAGCATTGAAATTTGACTGACAAAAGAAATGCTAATTTAAGAGCAGAGGACCGCTGCACTGATCCAGTTCCTCTCCCATTCCCATGAGTCCCACAAGCCATGAAACAGCTCCGTCATTTAAGTGCAGTACATTCAAGGGAATCTCCCGGTCATAATAAATATTCCAGCGCTCTGATCATCAGGTTAATGAGGGACGGACTGGCAGGCCACACCTCGTCTCTTCAGACACACGGAGAGGAGAGGCCACCATGATTGTTTCATTTTGTTAGGTTTAGAGAAGAGTTTCAGCTTCCCCATCCCCAAAAACATTTCCACTGGTCTCTCATTATCACAGCATACTGGACACAGACGCGGAACAGCACAGCAACCGCAGTCAAATCAAAAGCGGATCAGAGAACTAGCTCTCTTCCATCCCAGAATAATATGAAAAGCCTCCGATAGAGCTGAGCAAATCAATTCTGTCTCCGGTTTCTAGGTTTCTAGGTTTTTTTTGTTGTGTATATGAGTCAGATATGATGTTTTTGGGCACAGAGGAATCAGATTTTACTTCTTGGAGATAGAAACTCAGTTATGATGCTGCTGTTGAAAAAGTCTGGGGATTTAAATGAAAAATAAAACATAAACCGAAACACAGACAGACATGGTTATGGGACTCATCGAGACGTTCTTCGTTGTAACATATCTTTTCTTCTTTTATGCAGTTTATTTTTCCATTTTTAAAGAAATGTTTCAAGATTCCAGTGTTGGTGTAGCGACAGATCTTCTGGACTATAGTGGTTCTTACAGAACCAATGCAGAGACCATGCCACGCAGGAGAACGCCAGAAACTGCTCATCAGCTTGAGGAGAAGGAATTAAATCATATCAACAAACAAAAGAATTATATTAATAAAAACCAAACAAAAACCTTGTCAAATGCCCCTCATAGCAGCCAGTGCATATATATTTCTACAAATATATAAAACAACAAAAATAGGTTCAAGTTTTTCAAGTTTCTTAAATATATCATATCCAAACTACCCAATGCCAAACTTCAAAGTTATCAAGATTCCAAGCAGTGCAATTTATTTATCAATTATAACAGCAAATAATATCTACTATTGTACTATCCTTTTAATAAACATCTCCATACCACCGCCTCCCCCGAGCTCTGCCCGTGATTTGAATTTGCTCTGTTATTGTATCGAGTTATCGGTTTGTCTCTATGTGTGCACGTGAACATAGGACCGTGTGCCTGTGGACACACACACACACACACACAGGTTTGTGTACGTGTGTGTGCTTCCTTTGTCCTCTTACACAATACTTGGTCTGGTGTGCAGCCCTAAACTTTGGCCCCGCATCACTTTATTTAGCAAGGCCGACCGAACACAGTAGTCTTATTTCAGCACTAGGAGAGGGAACACGCACTTCACGTCTAGCTACTCTCCCCCAGAAGGGTTTAGGCAAACAAGAAAAATATCAACAGAAAGAAATCTAATAAAATCAACCCAAACATTCCTATTGGCAAACCACAAAACATCTGGAGAACCATTAGCTCTTTTCTCCCCCACGGTAAGAACTCCCAACTCCCAGCTCCGGTATTCCCACCGTCTGCCTGTAAAGTCTCTCGCTCCAAGGTCAAACCCGGAACCGACAGAACGCTCCTCCTGGTGCTCCGCTAGCTGGAGCCAAATTCCTCCAACCCGGACCCTGCCTCCCCCCAGGGAGGCTCGGGGTGCTCCTCACTTTGATTCCATCCCCAGACCCTCTCCCACGTGTTTCCTCCCCCGGCCTCTATCTGTAAACGGGGAGGCGGATGTGTGCGTGCTGGTGGTCCAGCAGCCGGGGAACGGCCACCGTCTCGTAGCCCTTGCCCAGCATCTGCTCCTTGATGCAGGGCGGGTGGATGTCGTTGATCAGGTACTCCAGAGACTGCAGGCTGCTGCTCAGCACCGACGTGTTGCACAGACTCCTGCTGGGCAGGCTGCAGCACACGCCCCCCCCGCTGTCTGTGGCAGGGTGGTGGTGGTGGTGGTGAGGATGGTGCGGGTGATTGGGGTGCGGGTGGTGGTGGTGGTAATGGTGATGGTGGTGAGGGTAGCCCGTGTCCCTGTGGCCCGTGGCGGGCCCCATGGTCGAGGAGCCCAGCAGGTCCTGGGGGTTGTAGCAGTCGCTGTCCGGGGTGACCAGCACGCTGTTCCAGGGGGGCGCAAAGTACTGACCCACCGAGAAGTTCCCGTGCATCCCCACACAGTTCAGCGGCGAGGAGCTGACCTTGTCCAGGCCGCCCCCTCCCCCGCCGGCGCTCGCCAGGTGGTACGGCCGGTGGGAGGCCGAGGACACCTGGGCGGCCATGAGCCCGCCCCCTGCAATGCAGGTCTCGGGGGACTTACTGATGGCCCCCCCGCCGCCGCTGCCCCCGCTGTACATGCGCAGCACCACCTGCTGCTGCTGCTGTTGGTGCTGTTGGTGGTGGTGCTGCTGCTGCTGCTGCTGCTGCCACAGGACGTACTCCATGCTGTCTGCGTACGCCCCGGCCTTCAGGGCCTCCGCGCCGCTCTGGGCCGGAAGCCCCGCCCCCGCGTACGTCATGTTGGCCTGGGCGTAGCCCCCCCCGCCCCCCGAGGAGCAGGACGTGAGCCCCGGGGCCGCGGCGCCCTGCTTGGCGGAGGGGCTGGGGTTGGAAGGGGCCGCGGTGACGGAGGAACCCGGACACACCTGCCGGAGCGCCTGGGCCTGGCAGTGCTGGTTGATCTGGTAGATGATGCTCTGGATGGAGGGCAGGTTGGACTGGGCCGGCGGGGGGAGCGACCCGCGGCCCCCCGACACGGGGATCACCGAGCCGGCCACGGTGACGTTGGGGGGGATGGACAGCGCCGGGCCCTCGGAGGGCTTCGAGGGGCCGTTGTGGTACACCAAGTGGCCGTGGCCGTTGGCTAAAGTGCTGCTACTGGGGGGAGGGTACGGAGCCACGGCGATGTGGGCGGGAGAGAGTTTAGTCCGTCGGCCTTCCGAGCTCTTGAGGACGCCTTTCGAGGAGACGAAGGTGGATGAGGAGGAAGAGGCCTTGCCGATGCCCAGCAAGCCGTGGTAGCCTCCGGTGTTGATGGGGGGGTATGGGGCGTAGCGCTGCCCCGTGGTGTCGTATCCGTTCACCATCCGGTTAAGGTGCTTGTGCTGGGGAACCCGGATGTTGGTGGGGAAGATCTTGATGGATAAAGGATTGTTGGCCGTCTTCTGGGCGAAGGCGTCGAGCTCAGCGGCTGTGGGGTACCTGGGAGACTGCATGGGGGCCACCAGCTCACCTGCAGCACAGGGACAGAAGGAGCGGGGTGAGGAAAAGGAAACGCTTGTAACTGAGAAGTCTAAATGGAGCCCATCTCGGGGATTTTATGGCTAGTATTCAGCTAGGGGTGGCAAAACATTGGCTGCCTCAAAGTCAAATCAGTCTCAAACTCATAGTACCCCTTAAATCAGCCACGAAAGGAACAGGATGTTGGCTCCACAGCGAGTACCTCTGAAGCACATTGAAATATTTCAAACTGTTTATTAAATTTCCCTCGACCCGACGGGCCGATCTGCCGTGTTAATAAACGGCGATGCAGATCTCACTCACACCCACCCACTGCACCGCAGAGTCACGGCCCAATCAGATTGTGGGAATATAAAGCAGGGCTGAAGTGTCTCCTTACCTCCTGCTCCAGTTGAGCCTGCCATCTAATTCCCCACTCATCCCCAGACAAATGGATCTTTTTAAAAACTCATTCTGTCGAAGCCTGCCACCTTAGGCACCGTTAAATCAGCGCGTCGCAAAATTAATTCGGACTCTCTTTAGCATCGAACTGGGTTACCGAGGACGGCAGGGAAGGAGAACGAGGTGATAATAGCTTGTTTAATTGCAGTGCAACATTTGAGGTTTATAAGTAGCATCACTTACTGGTCTACCTTTGGTCACACAGTTTCCACAGATATCTTCAACCCAGCAGCGCATGGATAGACTCTCACAAAAACTTAATTAACATCTTTTGGGAATTACTAGCCTGGTTTAGAGGTGAACTATATGAGAAGCACCAATGTCAAGGGTGCTTCCCAAGAGAGTGTGGATACCCATCAAGAACCAAACTCCTTTTAAAAAACTGCTTATTTAAATGCCCTACATCTCTTGATAAACAAGTAGTACCTTCTAACTATCTGTATATAGTAACTATCTGCAGTCATAAATAAAGTAACCTCTTCAACAAATGATTCTCCTCGCATAATGATTCATTTTAAAAACCTACACACATGGACGCACACGTCTCCATAATATATCACAGAACATTCCTGACTCCTGATGGAGAACTGAGTTTCATATGTAAATAGAATCCACGATGAAAACCTCTCCACATTTTACTCAGCACACAAAGAGCCAGACCTGGCCCTGCCCAATGAGCCAGGACGCGGCCATCTTTAATAGTGGTGGCAAACAGGAAACGGCAATTTGTGGAAGGCCCACCATGTGTCATTATTTGGGGGTGAGGCATGGAGGTGAGGGTCCAAGGCAAGATTGGATTTAAATGACATTATTCAGGCAATTTCATGCCTACTTAGTTCAGCGCAACAAAAATGTGCAGGGGGGGAAGGGGACAGAAAGCACTCAATTTACAAGCAATATATCAACCAGCAGACTGACTTCAAGCCTCAGAAAAAGGGCATTTTTATGCAAAAGCTAAGAAAACACACGGAAATTAGCTGACATAACCGCGCCGTCAGCGATTGTTGCGGCGAGGCGGGAGGAGTGTGGGGGGCAGGCCGGGGCTGCCAGGACTCACCCCATTTCCTCTGAGAACGCAAAGGCCTTTTTAAGAGTCTCCACACAGCCAAGCAGTCGCAATTCTCATTTTTACTCTTCCATTACAGATAGCATGGAGAGTTCATTTCTTCAATCCGAAGGGGCTTCCAACTGTGAAAATGATTAAATCTACAAGATCCATATCATATAGAAATGAATTGGGAGTTTAAAAGGCAGAGGGGTTCATGTGTGTGAATTTCCCCCCCAGCCAAAATGCAGTGAATGCCCCCCCCCCCCCACGGCCGCAGAGGCGAGGCCGGAGAGGAATGCAGTTTGATCTGCACACAGGGAGCATCTCTTATTGAGAATTGAACATTTGGCAATCTTTCTTAAGAAGAAGATAGTCTCACTCCAAAGGCTGACTTTTAATAGGAGTGAATGAACTTCTGAGCCGTTGGCCCGGGCTGTGCTGAGAGAGGGGGAGAGAGCGAGGGAGCGAGGGAGGGAGGGAGGGAGGGAGGGAGAGGGCGGAGCCATGCTTGGCGATCCAGCATCGCTCCAACTTCACCGAGGCTTTGCGGCGTTCCCCGGTGACGGCCGACGGCTTTGATCTTCCGACCGGCCGCGGAAATTGACACAAGACTTATTTCATTTGCTCAGAAGAGAAAACAGGCTGGTTTCAGAGCCGGGACACATGCAAATCAAACAGCACTCCTTTTCTCCTCTTTTAAATGAAGCAAAAAAAAGAACTAAGAAAACACGCACATCTTTGATCATCACATGGCCTAAATGGAGAGATACTCTGCTCTGGTATATCAAGGGCTGGTCCCGCTCCTCCACCCCCCCACCCCCGCTCCTCCACCCCCTGCTGCCCCATGCCCATCACCCCACCTAATTACTGCCACATGAGGGCAGAACGCCATAAAAAACAAAAAACAGCCAGGAAATTCATTAAAGGGTGGCTAATTCTATTCCTTCTCACTGACTGCGTCCATATTTTCCATGCTCCCTGCAGCCAGCGGGGTTGACGGAGGAACCCTCGCTCCGCTCCTCGCTCCTCTCCCGTCTCCCTGCAGCCTGGCTCTTGTTTGTCAATAGGCAGAGCCTTTGGCACGCAGGCCTGCCATCAAAGGGCTTCACACTTCACAGGCCACAGGGATTAGAGGCCTTTCAGGCCCACAAAACCCCATCTCAGCCCCACAAAGGCTTCCGGTTATTAGAAGCCACCACGGGCATCAGGGAAGACGAGGAGCAGCAGGCGGAGGAGGAGGAGGAGGAGGGGGAGGAGGAGGAGGAGAGGCATCTGGATGCTTCTGATTTCAGCTCCCTCTATTTAAGAAGTTCCACGGAATATAAACCTCACAGGGAATTTTAATACAGTCAAAGCATGACCCCCATATTGAGCCTAAGAAAAATACAAACTACAGACTGACTGTGTTTGATGTGCGAGATCTGCTGCTCTCTTTCTCTCTCTCTCTCCCTCACTCTCCTTATCTCCATCTCTCCCCCTTCTCTCCTTCTCTCTCTCTCCCTCACTCTCCTTATCTCCATCTCTCCCCCTTCTCTCCTTCTCTCTCTCCCCTCTCACTCTCCAGAGCAGCGAGTCTGTGACGAAAGAGAACAGGAAGAACCACACACCACCCTGATGGACACCACCTTACTGCTACCACCACTCCACCCACTCCTCTGTGATCCCTCAACGCCTCATGAGCCGCCATACCTCCCTCACCTACACACACACGTATACACAGAAACCAACACACACACGCACACCAAGTTAAACACACACATGCAATAAGCGCTACGCTGAAGCATGTTGCGGCGTGGCGGCCAGAGTCCTCTGAATGTAGGAGTCCTCTGAATGTAGGAGTCCTCTGAATGTAGGAGTCCTCTGAATGTAGGAGTCCTCTGAATGTAGGACAACAGGTGTGTGTGCAGGGGAGCGTCTGTGATGCCTGCCGGGCGCAATGCTTCACACTCGCTTCATCTCCACCTGCGACAGCCTTGGAAGGATTAATTATTTCCCCTGGGGGTGAGGAACACCCCCCACCCAGGGGCCCTGGGCGGGGGGGGTGTTCCTCAACCCCCCACCCAGGGGCCCTGGGCGGGGGGGGGGGGGCCTGCGGTCGTACGGGGGGCAGCAGTTGAACAGAACGGAGGAGGAACCTCGTCCCTGAACATCCGCAGAAAGGAATGTAAACAAACCGAGATGAACAGATGCATTCTGGGGGAAGATAAAAGAGGCGGTGAACACATGCTCAGCTTCTCAGGATCACGCGGCAGGAAGCGGAGATGGCAGGCGGGCAATTAATGTGCTGACCTTCGTCCTTAATCACCCACTGGCTGGCACACACGCCCGCATGGCAGCTCCTCCAAATGCCACCCCTCATTAGCACCCTAAGAGATGCTATCGCCTGCGTGCGTGTGCGTGTGTGTGTGCGTGTGCGTGTGCGTGTGCGTAGGGTTACACAAGTTTAGTTAGAGATAGAGATCGAGGTAGAGAGACAGAGAGTCAGAGAGACAGATAGGTAGAGAGAGGGGCAGAGAGACAGAGAGACAGATAGGTAGAGAGAGAGACAGAGAGACAGATAGGTAGAGAGAGGGGCAGAGAGACAGAGAGACAGATAGGTAGAGAGAGGGGCAGAGAGACAGAGAGACAGATAGAGAGTTGTTTCTGTTTGCTTTGGAAATACAAACATGTTTTTTTTCATTCCAATAAAGCAAATTAAATTGAAATGAAACGGACAGCGAGAGAGCGAGAGAGAGAGAGAGCGAGAGAGAGAGAGCGAGAGACAGGAGGGCATGGCTGCATAGCAGGCCTCTCAGCCAGGATAGGATCTAGAATCCCATTTCACAGGGAGGAGGAGGGGCCCTTTGATTGGCATGACACTCCCCCAAGCATATCGTCCTTGGCTGTACCCCGAGTCGTCCCTGTGCATTGGGTGCGTGTACTGTGTGCGTGTGCGTGTGTGTGTGTGGGGAAGGGGGTACCCAATTCCCGAATACTCAATTAACACTCCTTTAATTAGCCAGCAGTACATTTTGAATTCTGATGAACTCATTTCCTCGGTGTGCGAGAAAAGGGGGGGGGGCTGGGGAGGAGGGGTCCACTGGGTATCAAACAGCAATAAAGAGAGAACTGCTTGATTAGACTGTAAAAACCCATTACAGGCTGCACTTCTTCCAAGTGAGAGGTCAAATTGTGTTGATTACAAGAAAGCAGACCTGGGTGTGTTTCCAAGGCCGGGATTGAGTTAGGGTGAGCTGATGGTGTGTGTGTCTGTGTGTGTTTGAGTGTCTGTGTGTGTGTGTGTGTGTGTGTGTGTGTGTGTGTGTGTGTGTGTGTGTGTGTGTGTGTGTGTGTGTGTGT
>JAOPJO010031423.1:0-10553 GCA_027123675.1 Molva macrophthalma
CGCACGCACGCACGCACGCACGCACGCACGCACGCACGCACGCACGCACGCACGCACGCACGCACGCACGCACAGATTCCTCCTCCCACTCTTGGTCTAAGTCAATGGAGCCATTTCGTTTCAGTGCGGTGTTGGTTAGTGTATTTTACGGCAGTAACCGGCAAAGCAGTTCTGCAGGCCGTTTGCATGAATGGGAAATCCGAGTTTTAATGGAAGCATTTTTTATTCTTTACCTTTTTCGTATTTTTAGCGACGTTACGGACGCGTGAGATACGTTAAACAAACGACACGCAATTCCTACTGGTACAAATCCCAGTGGATAGATCTTGTTTGGTGCTTGTTTGTCATTTCTGATGTGGTCTATTTTTGCATTTCCCCGTCTTGGATATTTCTCGCATTCTCCTGGAAGATGTCGGATTGAGTGGCCATAGCCATTTTCCCCTCCTAAAAAACCCGAATGATATACCTTTACGAGAACGATGCCAGACAAAACTGCGGCTGTTTCGGCGATGACTGCCCGTCGTTCTGAAACTGTGATGCTTGACGTGTAGGTCACGTTCAGTGGTAACTTAAACCACATTTAAAACATGTAGGCCTGTACAGCTCGGTAGAAAAGTAAGAGGTTTGGTTTGAACTACCTGTTACCTTCCCGAGTTCCGCTGAGATTTAAATCGCCTCCACACTAGTGTCGCCATCTGCTGCGATGTGACGAAATACTTCGATGGGATTCGTTCAATTGCGAAGTTAATATCTTTACGGTTTGTGTTAAGTCTTCGGCACATTTGAAAGAGGGCTACAGGTGTAATCCCTTAGCCTGCTTTATAGAAGTTATATAGCCTATTTCTGACGTTTATTATTTGCTTAAAATGCCAATCGAATTGGTTGTTTCCAATCGTCTGCAGTATTTGACTACTATTTATGAATTTGTCCAAGACCCGCATTAGGAAGAAGGAGGGAAAGGTGGAGGAAAACCAAACGTTGGGAGTAAGATATTAGGCCAGTGTCTACAAATTCGTCCAAGACCTGCATTGGAAGCGGAGGGGGAAAGAAGGACGGAGGTGGAGTGGAGGAAATAAGAAACAAGCATCGGGGAGTCTGCGGATCCTGATGGAAAAACCGAAGGTCATGACACCTGTCCGGGCCTGGCATAACCTCGACCTGGCTCTGCTGCTCTTCTCCCTCCTGGCTTCCTGCTGTCGAGGACCGGCGACCGTCGGAGCAAGTAGGCCCCTGTTTACCTTACTGCGTTTAACTTCTGCCGTTCACGTCTTAAACATGCATCAAGGCTTATCTTTTTTTAAAGCCAGGGGGTGTTTTTCTGTTGTCTGTAATTGGTCATTCATCCATTCATCAATTCATATAGAGTGCCCTATTGTCAAGACATATTATATATTAGGTTACACTTTAAAATAAGGGTACCTTATTGTATTATTAATTAACATGAGTTATGGCCGTAATGAGCATTATTATATAGCATTAGTATTACCGCATTAAATGATTTATAAATGAATGACTTGAACACCATTACCTTAGTTAAAATCAAATTCAAAACAACTTTATCGATTCCACTAGGGGCCATTAATTACAAGCAGCTTGCATAAAGCTGACCACAGCAACATTCAACAACATGAACACCACTAGTAAACATGAACACCATTAGTAAATGATTACTAGACCATTAGTTAACTATTAGTTAATGCTATTACTGCATTAACTATTGTTAAATAATGGTTAATCAATTTACACATATTGTAAAGTGTTATCATATTTTGTACAGTTTAGTTTAGTACAAATCATTGAACTTTGGGACTCAAATCATATCCCAAAAATACACCCTCTTTTTTAATTTGAGGGGGTGCTGCATGTTATTGACCAGTCATTCATGATCCATTCACACATACATTCCTCCACTCTCCTCTACCTTGTAACTGTTCAGGTTCAGAGGGGGGGTTAGGCCTGTATGGTTACTTTAAGTCTGTAAGGTAATATTTCAAGCAGACATTAACCTGTCAAAGTCTTAATTGAGTGCCTTTCCAGGGTCTGAGAATACTGAAGCAAGCAGTCTGTCTGTCTGTCTGTCTGTCTGTCTCTCTCTCTGTCTGTCTCCCCCTCTCCCTCTGTAGCAAACTCGCTCTTTCTCTCTTTATCTCTCTCTCGCTCTCTCTCTCCCTCTGTAGAAATGTCTCTCCCTCTCTCTCTGCCTCTTTCTCCCTCTCTATCACTCCATTATCTGTAAGAGTAAAATCACCCGTGTATGTTTAATAACCTTATTGTACAGGGAAATCTATAAACCCATAAAGCGTTTTTTATATGGTTTTATGGTTTCAGCGTGTCATGAGCTGACTTGTGTGTTGCGGTGGAGGTTGTATCGTGTAACAAAAGCCAATCTCTTTCTCTGGCAATGCCTAATTTCACACAATTATCTCATACCGATTCACGATAAAGGTCAGAGTTTCTTTGTGGGCGAAATGATAATCTTTTGGTTTTTTAGTTTGGATTTTATAGTAGCTGCAGTAGCAGAAATAGGACTGCTGTAGTAATGCTATTCTGGATTGCATTGTACAATGTGCACAGTTGTAAACATTATTTTGTAAACTGTTCACAATACTTCACGGTACATACAACAAAGAACTCAGAAGTACACAGTTCCTCTTGCTATTGTTGTCAAAAATATCGATACTGAATATTTAAAAGGGTTTCAATACTCATTTCCAGCAGCGTGGATACACCAGCTGTGCGTTCTCAATCTTCTCTCCGACAGCCAGTTGACGCACACAGCGCTACAGGGCTCAGACCCTTCCCTCCCTCTCACTCACACTGCTGTCTCTCGCAGTAACTCCTCACTTAACTTTGGGTATTGTATCAAAGTTGGACAATCCAGTATTGTGACAATACTACTTCTTGCACAGTGTCACGTTGTACCCAGTTCCCAAAGGTCTCCTATCTTGTTTTTGCTCTAAGATCAGACATAACTAGGTCAGGTAGTAGTACCTATTTCACCACTGAGAAGTCACACCGTTTTTATCTTGAGTGATGGCTGTGGAAGATACTTTCGTAAAAGATTGATCAGTGGTTAGATACACCCATTATCGTAATACGGATGGAAGCACACATCGTACTTGATCCATGACCTTGATCCTTTTATTTTCTTTTGTGTTTATTTCCCGGAGCTGAAGCAAGTGCCGAATGAATCGATGAAGCGCTTAGTTCATCGAAAGAAAGGCTATAATGTTGGTAGTTTGGTAGAAATACCAAACAATGGAACAATTGCTGCTCATAGCTTAGAATGCTTTTATGGGTTTCAAAATGTAAAAAATAAGTATATGGGTATTCTTTGGCTGAGAGTCAGACACAGAGAGAAAATCTGTTTAACTCTGAAATCACACTCAAACAGACAAAACCCAAGAGTATACTTTTCAACCATTTTGTAAAACGGTTAAGACGGTTTTCCTCTCAGCCTGTCCTCCAACCTAAACAACAGAGTAGGTTGTTTGTATAGGTCGTCCAAAACGACCCATATGAACACATAAGTCAAGCTTCTGTCTTGCCAAAACAAAATGGATGACATTTGTTTTATTCTTACTGGAAAATGCGACATTAAGATAGATTCAGCATTCAAATGGGTTTTGATAACATTTCTAGTGATAAGTGTGCATTTTAAGTCGTAATCTTCAGTCAGTGAATGTATATGATGTTTAGTTAGTTAGTTAATGCTGGTAACTTAGTTGCGATGGTGATTCATATGGACGCAGCTATCCCTGAAACCAGGGATGTCATCTGAGCTGTTGTGTTAGTTGCTATGTTATGTAACTGAAGATGTTCTTTCAAATAAAACATTTCAAGGGACCCAGGTATGACATTTCTTCTTCTTTGTGACGGACTGGGCCGACATGTTTTTGTGGGGCAACCCGGAAGTTTATGCTCGCGCCCGTAAATCCATACCAAAGCTTAATTTAATAAATACATTTTGTTGATCAAGATAACCATGACAAATGAATGCCGCTTTAAATGTTTTTGAAGCATAAATGCAAGAAATAAAGTAAAAGGCATACTTCAAAAATGATCAACATGGGGGTCATAGACATACAATAAGTGATGCAAACACTTATTGTATGTGGGGGCACAGAATGACTTAGGAGTCAGAAAGGGACGTCTGGTCTCTTATATGAATCGGCATTAAGGTTTACTACAATTAGCAGATAATATACTACAAATCTAGCCCTACAGGAAGTGATGCAATTAGTAGGTGACCTAGGCCCCCCTGAATGAGTGCCTCAAGGATATATACGATGTTCAATCTAGCCTCTAGCCCTACACAAAGTGATTCACAAAGCATCAAAGAGGCCACAGTTGGGGGTCCCAGTCAGGCCCTAGAACAAGGTTGTCAAGTCTGCCATTTGCACCACATTCTGACTTCTGAGAGGCTCTGTCAAAAAACCCTTTCTGCAAGCGCTAGAAATACAAATCTCGGATATATATATATATCAGAGGTCACAAGATGGAGTGTTTTCTAAGGCTTTTTTAGTTACTTCCTTTAGCGCTAGAGCCCCCAAATCTCAATTTATAATCCTACTTGTCCTTAAGGCCCTCTTTCATATAAAAGAGACCCCAGAACTCTTGCCCACTCCCAAGTGTCCTTGACCCCTAGGTCACCTTCTAATTACATAACCTCCTGTAGGGCTGGATGTATAGTATGTTACCTACTACTTTAGTAAACCTTAATGCCCTGATTCATATCAAAGAGACCAGACGTCTCTATCTTGCTCCCATGTCATTCTGCCCCCGTGAATGGTGTGTTTGCATCACTTCCTGTAGCTCTACGACCCCCATGTTGATCATTTTAGTAGTTGTTTGAAAATCTCTTTTGTCTTCCTTTTACTTTATTGATGCACTTACACTTCAGAAAACTTGAAAGCAGGATTCATTTGTCATGATTATATTGTACAACAAAATGAATATATACAATTCACTTTTGGAATGGATTTTTTTCGGCTGAAGCAAAGCCGACATAACCTTCCGATTTGCCCCACAGAAGAATAAATATCTCATCCCTGGGTCACTTGAAAATCTACTTTTTTATTGAAAGAACATCATCCAACAGTGGTATTAATGTGGCATGATTATCTTGTTAAACAAAATGTATTTATTAAAGGAACCTTTGGAATGGTTTTCTTTTGGCGGAAGCAAAGCGAGCATAAACTTCCGTTGTGTCACACAAAAACACGTGGTCCTAATCTGTCCCAAAGAAGAATAAATGTCATCCCTGAGTCACTTTAATTTTTTTCTTTGAAAGAACATCATCAGTTACATAGAATAGCACTTATCACAACAGCTCAGATGACTACACAACGCATCCGTATCCGTCCATATGAATCACCATGGCATTGATAGAAAACGTTGCATTAACTCACATACTAAACGTCATATACATTCACTGACTGAAGATTACGAGTGAAAATGCACAATTATTGCTAGAAATGTTATCAAAACACATTTTAATGCCAAAACTATCTTAAAATGTCACATTTTCCACTGAAAATAAAATGAATGTCATCCATTTCGTTTTGGCAAGACAGAACCTTGACATTTGTGACGTATTGCTGTTTCAGTCGATTGGGGGCTAAAACGTTTTGGACGACCTGTACAAACAGCCTATTCTGTCGTTTGGGTTGGAGATCACGTTGTTTCCTCTATGAAGCATATCTTCCATTTCTTCTGCCTCAAACAACACACTGGCTACCAAGAAGGATGTTCATTATTCAACACTGGAGGGTGATGTTGACGGAAACCACGTTCAGCACTTTGGCTGTTTGCAAGTGTCAACCTGAACGCAGGGAGAGGCCTGGTCAATCTAGTCTGCATGAATCAGCCACGGGAAGTCTAGAATTTGTCAAAAAACATTGGTCTATAGACGTAATCCACGCATCTTTACACGTCAATACATGTCTAAAGCATTCCTCTTCGGAAGCTTGCGCAGCGGAAGACCTTAATCCTGTCGTTCAAGGGAATAACAAATACTCATAATACATTCTGGTTTCGGAAAGAAACTTGAGGCCAGGATGATCGATCGGATTGGATGTTTTTCAAAACGGGTTCCACGAGTAAAACAAATACATCCTTTTTTTTCTCAATTTCTTTCCAGACAGTTCTTTCCAGACAGTGGACGATAGAACCAAACAAGTCCCCAGACAACCCCGTGGAGTAATAAGTCAACCGCTGCGCCACATTTATGCTACCCATTACTGGAACATAAGCAGCCTCAGTCGGGACTCTAGTCCTCTGTTAATTGTGCCCATCGGGGGGTTTGGATTAAAACACAAGTTGGCCAAGGTCGTCCTGATTGTCAGTTTGGTCAGGAGGAGGGGGCATTCTGAGTTATGATTGTGTCTCAGTTTGCAGGGAACGTTGGGAACAAAACAAATTGAGACAAAACAACGCACTCGCAACGACACATACAGACACACACAAACACACACACACACATAAACACACACACACACTCAAAGAAAAGCATGTACTCACACAGACACACACATGTATCACACGCATACAGTACATACACACACGTACCACATGCTTGCAATAGCACTACTCACACACACACATACGCACACTTTTATCTTGCACACGCTGACGCACGCACAAACACACACTCACCTTTAACACACACAGGTGCGTACTGACTCACACAGGAACACAGTGAGTGTTTTCCTGCGCAGAGTGAGTGGCAGAGTTGGGGGATGGGGGGCTGCCATTATCTGGATTGGCCCGCCTGTATGAGCGCTGCGTCTCAGAGTTATACACACGAGACAGGCCGTACATTACTGTCAGGGACGCTGCTCGGGGGGGCGACACACATAGACACCCCCAACATAAACAACCCACGCCCGACGTTTGAGGTAGGGGGGTAAGGATCAGGCCTGGGATCAAAGACCCAGGCGTGAGGATGGATCGGGTGGTGGTGACTGCGTTTGACCCTCCCTACTTGAAAATTAGTTCGAAACCCACCCTGATGCCGACGCCATACCTTCAGGTCGTCCTTGAGGAAGACGCGTCCTAACCCCTACCTGCTGCTGGCTGCTGCCCTTACCTGAATTCACTGCACCTCATTAAGATAATGGAGCAGATATACTCTAGTGGTTAGGGGGTTCACTCCCAGTGTAAAGGGTCTGGTGCACTTTGAACCCCAATGTTTCTGTCTTTTAAGGGCGCTGTGGATAAAAGCGTCCGCTGAAGACTCGTGTATTGGATAGAGGTGATCACTTTGGGGTCCTCTATAGTATTCGGTAGTCATTTAGCAAAAGTTCTAGCAAAGTTAAAATATTTGAACTCGAGCAGAGTGTTCGTGCGAGTAAATCCGCGTGAACTAGGGTGTTCGCGCCGCGCCATTCATCAATTTGCAGGTTTTTCTGGCGGAAAATGTGCCTCAAAACGCATCTTTGCTTTGACTTTGTATGGATTCGCGCCGCCCCTTCATTTTTGGTGTGAACGCACCTTTAGGGGGGATCTTGTCCAAGGTGGTCTATAGGTTAGCTGCAGACGTCGTTGCAAATCGAAACACGCTAGCCCTGACTACACTATCCTACCTGGGTGTGGTGAAAGAGGTTTGAACTGCGCACTGCGAACGGGGACACATTGTCTGTTCTCTGGGGGGGGGTGTGTGTGTGTGTGTGTGTGTGTGTGTGTGTCTGTCTGTCTGGTTGGCCTGTGTGCTATTGCGTGTTGATTGAATATGCGGGCTGCAGGATGGGGGAATGGGAGTTGGATTGTATCAGGTCCTAAGCGTTTGATTCAACATTAGAAAAACATCCCATAATGAATGGTCATGTCCTAGTTAATCAACAAAGCATGTTTTGTTATTTTTAAACCACTGCAGTGTCTCGCCTTGCTTTTGGAAGAAAAAAAACTTCAATGACTCATTGAACACTGTCAGTAAGCCATTAGGGATGGGAGGCAACGGAAATGATCGGAAGCGATCCATTTTTATCTCTCGTAAGAGGAGCCCACAAGTGTGCTGCGCAGAGACGCACACGTTGTTCAAAGACCAAATAACTTGAGCTTTGAAGGATGAAAATAGAACAGAAGCAAATCTAATTGAGCAATAAATAATGCATACAGACAGCTGTCCAACAGTGAAGGTCAAACAGCCAACAGAGGACTGAGGGCCTGAGAGTGTTTGTGTGTCTAGGGGTGTGTCTTTGTGTGTGTATGTTCAAGTGTGTGCGTCTAGGGGTTTGCGTGTGTGAATGTTCATTTGTGTGTCTAGGGGTGCGTGCATGTGTGTGTGTTCACGTGTGTGTGTCTCGGGGTATGGGTGCACGTGTGTGTCTAGGGGTGTGTGTGCACAGCGCATCCACGAGCGATGTGCTCGTAGGTTCAGCTACGAGCACATCAGCTTCAGGTGCGGTAATTCACATTATAAGCAGAGTCCTTCTGTCTCTCTCTCAGCTCGTTCTCTCTCTCTCTCTCCTCGCTCTCCTCTCCCCGCTCTCTCTCTCTCAGCTCGTTCTCTCTCTCTCTCTCCTCCCTCTCCTCTCCCTGCTCTCTCTCTCTCAGCTCTCTCTCTCTCCTCCCTCTCCTCTCCCCGCTCTCTCTCTCTCAGCTCGTTCTCTCTCTCTCTCTCTCCTCCCTCTCCTCTCCCCGCTCTCTCTCTCTCAGCTCATTCTCTCTCTCTCTCTCCTCCCTCTCCTCTCCCCGCTCTCCTGTCGTCCTGCCTCACTGTTCATCTCTTTTCTTGTGTGTGTGGCAGAGGGGGAGAGAATGGGATGTTTTTCTCCATCCATCCATTGCTCTCTTTCTTCCTCTCTCTCTAGGTGTGTTTACATCTACCTTTTCTGAATGTGCATTTTCAATTTGGGAATACAAAAAATTGGAAATGCTGGAAATTCGAAAAAAATCCCCAAAATATCCTAACATAGTTTTCACGCTTGTGGGAGGCGGAAAAGTTGGTCAATCGATAAAAGGTCATTCCTACGTGCAATGGAAACCGATTCAGTGAATAACTGCTTATATTTGCATAACAGTAGTGGATTGAAATGTCCACACATTTGCATTTTCTTTTGTATATTTTAGAAAATTTGTTTAAAATGTGTGATTCATTTGGATGTGACTCTTGTCCCTCTCCCTCCCTCTCTCTCTTCCTCTATGTCGCTCTCTACCTCTCTCTCGTTCTCTCTCCCTGTCTTTTGTAACGACTTTAAGGTCATCAAGAACTCAGTTGACTTCAAACATTCTCCATTTCTTTCTCTCATCCTTTCTCTCTCCCCTCTCGCCTCCCTCTGATCCTCTCTCTTCCACTCTGTCTTTCATACATACTCTATGACTTCATCTGGTTCTCTCTGTGTCTGCCTCAAGTCTCTCACTGTTTGCCATCAGTAGGAGATTGTGTTCAGCCACTGTCTCAGCTGCCTTGGTGCTGTACTCGTCTCTGTCTGTCCACACTGTCTTTGGAACGTCTTTAACCACTCACAACTCAAGACTTGGAACAAATCCGCTGTTCTGGATGAAAGGCTTTGGATGAGGCAGTGTCAGAAGTTGGATCTCTCCCTCGCTCTCTCTTTCCATCTCTGTCTCTGTCTCTCCATCTCTCTCGCTCTTTCTCTCTCCAACTCTCTCTTCTCTCTCCTCTCTCTCACTTTCCCCTCTCTCTCTCTTACTCTCTCTCCTGCTCTCCTATTTCCATCTGTCTTCCTCTCCCCCTCTCTTGGTGACAGCAACAAGGAAAATAGCTTTGAACATATTTCTGGTTTGCATCACTGTAACACATCTTCTCCCAGCATGTATCTCTCTCTCTCTCTCTCTCTCTCTCTCTCTCTCTCTCTCTCTCTCTCTCTCTCTCTCTCTCTCTCTCTCTCTCTATTCCTGAAGGCTTTAAATATGTTTTCTCCTTGATGTACGCGTTGATACACACAGACTCACACGTGTGATGTGTTTATGTGTGTGTGTGTGCGGATTACACCGAGATGACTATTATAAACTCTATGTTATGGTATATGTATATACTCACTGGAAGAACAGCAATGGAAGCTGTCATTTCACAGCCTTGCTTGCGGACTGCATAACCACCTGGTCTATCTAACCAGTACCGTTACTATTATATTTATTTGCGACGGTTTTCTTGACATACAAAATCTTCATTAGTGTTTTTTAGAAATTGTAAACCTTTGCTGTATCTGCCCCTTTATTTTCTAGTATGAGTTTAAAAGAGTATTGTCTTAGGTTGTTGCTGCTTGTTGTAACTGATGTGATATAATATACTATAATAAGTTATGCTTGTACTAATAATCCTTTGTAGAGCAGGTGACATGTTTTGGGGTAAAACTTCCATTGAACTAACTTGACACACACACGTATGTGAGCATGACTTGTAAATATGGGTATTAGCCGAATTGGCCGTTAGCTGAATTGGATTTTGATTGCAGAACACTAATGGGAGGTAGTAAATTATTACGAGTCTGGTTTATATGTTTTATGCTTGATTGTGTGTGTGTGTGTGTGTGTGTGTGTGTGTGTGTGTGTGTGTGTGGGTGTGTGTGTGTGTGTGTGTGTGTGTG
>JAOPJO010031490.1:0-10534 GCA_027123675.1 Molva macrophthalma
GAGAGAGAGAGAGAGAGAGAGAGAGAGAGAGAGAGAGAGAGAGAGAGAGAGAGAGAGAGAGAGAGAGAGAATGCAGATATAGTACAACTTATTATGTATAACTGCAATCACAATCTCTGGACCACCCTGATCCGACAAGTGAGTTGCATTAGAGCATTTGAGCCAACAGATGCTGCTTTACTCCAGATACTGTCCTGTGCCTCTTACCATAACAACAGTCACATGACCCAATGCTGCTCGCCATTCAGAAAGTATCAAGGGGTTATTACTATTTGGGTTCCAGCAATAACAAGCACAACCAGTCCTACAAACATAGGGCTATCCGGAGCACTGAAGCATTGTCAGCCTCATTCAAATATCAACCGACAACACTAGCTGATCTGCATAGCCAGGCAGAGATAGCTGTGAATGCAGTGATGAGTTTCCGCATTTACACCGAGTAAAATTAGGACAGTGTTTAATTAGATCCAGAGAGCCAAATTATTTCGGTGATAGACATTCACATCTGCCGTGGTCAAGTATTCTAAGTTGTCCGCCAATATCAAAATAGATTGCCATCACTAGGTCATTGGACATGCTAAAGCTAAAATTACATTTTGTTCATTCATGGGATTGTGTGGATTTCTCATTTGTCTCTGACTACACCCTACACCATTACTGACTGTAATGGTTTAGTATATAAATAAATATATATATTTACATACTTGTGAATGTAAATGATAGATATGTTAGTATGCCGTTGTGGTTACAGCTGTTACATATTTAGTCAGACGGACTCGCTTCCCTTTTAGGCAAACGAACCTCATTTCCTACAATTCACTTACATTGTAAACTAATCCAAGCAAAAACACTGCAATGACGGACTCAAAGGTGTCCGTTACACTAAGTTAAATGTATATTTTATACCACAGCATCCTATATTCAAAAGACGATCGTATAACTATTCGCTTCAACTTTGTAAAGGTATGCAAATTATATTTTATATCGCCGTATAATATGACCTTTAAAACACATTACGCACGTTTAGCTTAGAGGCGCTACATCTTCACAGCACTTCTGTCAGCGTCGTGAAAGAAAGATATTTGTCCAGGTTAATACATCCTAGTGCTCTGTAAAGGAACCAGCGACACCTCCAACAGTGAGGTGCTAGCAGGCTGCCAGCTGTCAGCACACAGATGTTGGGATGGTGATGAGAATTCAGCGAATCATCTACAAGATTTAAGTAACTCTGTCATGCATTACAGATAAAGGAGCCACTAAATGTAAGGAATCGAAAGGGTACCTTATCATGTAGACCCACAGTAGAGATTAAGTATTTTTCCAAGCGAGGATGTATCGATGGAACTGTAGCTTGTAGCTAGCAGGTTGCTACTTTATGAGAGGAGGAGGAGGGAGACCTCCAGCTCTGTGATGATGGACCAATCAGCACAGACGCGCCGTGGTACCGATGGAGTCACAGCAGACCGCTTTTGATTCCAATTCCACAACAAATCTCTTAACAAAAATAGCATTGGACGATTCTCAATCTCAAAAAGTCACCATTGGGTTCTGAATAAAACGAAAGGCCTGATGGAGTTTCGGGGATGACAATGTAGTGTCGACGCCACCGTGTGGCCCATAATTGATTTAGTCGGACGTTAATGTTTGACCATCAGTTTAAAGTGTTTTTGATATGCAATTCTTGATCCGCGATGAGAAAAACAAAACCTTGTTTTGTGGCGTGCTCCACAGAAATGACAAACCTTGACCCATTCTCTGGATCTTGATAATTAACCAAACACCATGAAATAAGTTGTTTAAGAAAATAAAGTTGATTGTTTTATTGGTGAGATGGCAGGGCTAGTGATGAGGCTTCTATATGGGTTCAGTACCCAGGGTCCTCTGGGGGTCAGAGTCCAGCCTTGTTCATGACTCCATTGAAATGCAGGTTCTTGAAATCCTAGCACAACTGTTTATCATTGCAAATAACCTTTTGTTTTTAATCAAGTTGCTGGTTGGGATTGACCACTGCAAACGGAGCGTGCCCCTGATACAGTCACTCCCATTTTTAATCCATTTGGCAGATGCTTTTATCCAAAGCGACTTACAATAAGTACATTTGTCAGAAGAGAGCCATGCCTCTCATGAGAAGCACTGGGAATGAAATATCTGGGTATTTTAATGAAGAACAAAATATATCAAAGTGTACATGTTAAAAGTGTTTTATTTAAAAAAAAGAAAAAAATGCAGAAATCTGCAAAGCACGTTGTTACATTGACAAAGAAAAAAACTAAAGTATGACAATTGTTTCCAACGTCAAAGGAGAACAAAAGAAACGTCTGTACAATGCAAAAATCCTCAGTCGACCGCCACAGCAGTTATCGCCTTTTCTGGAAGATGTTGCCTCTTCCCATTCCTCCACGACCCCGGCCTCTGGCAGCCACTGTAAAAGGAAACAGGCATTAGCACATGAATTAACCAAATACATTGACATGAAATAAAACTCCATAAATATACTAGCTATGTGGTCTGACGGCAGGCAGAACTGTACTGCATTGTATTTGGAACTCCACTTCTACGACCCAACCATCTCGGTCAGTACAAGACAAACTACAGTAGAAGCGAGCACATACCTTGAGCTTTGAGAATGGCCGCCTTGCCCCTCCCAGCCCCTGATCCCTGGTTCTTGTTCTTCATGCTCTTTAACATGGGAGCATTCTTTAACATGTCTGGTAGGATGAGGAAGCGGATCTTGCTGCCGCGGATGTAGACCTGCTCCAGCTGGGCTACTCTCCCATCGCGGTAGGTCACAGTGATGTTGGACATCTGAGACAGGGAGATAACGGTCATGTTATTAGGGCGGAAAATGGTGGTTTAGTGTATTATTATTACATTATTATTAGGCCATGACAAATATGTTTCAGCACTAAAGGTCCTGGAGTTTGGGCCATACTTACAAAAAGCATTACACAAACATGCATTGGCCAATAAATCTTTGCACCAACATGAAAAAACATAGGCAACAGCAAATAGTGCCGTTACATATGGTGTGCGATTGCCATGATATACTCTACTGCAATGACTACATGTAATGTTACAACAAAAAACTTTACACCGCAGTGGAGTGAAATTGTTTTCAGGTATAGGGTGAAATTAAATTTATGAGAGCTATATTCAGGCATCAGCATGTCATACAGAAATCTAGATAATTACTTCACACATTTGTTAAACTAAATGGTATCACTTTAACGATGACATGTGTCATCACATCTAGAGTGAGTGAACAGTGGAAATTTCTATACACATTTTCTACAATATTCAAAAGCAATAAGTTTGCCTGGTTTAGTTGTTTGACTAAAAACCAATGTGCTTTTGTTTCTGCTGGTTTTATGATACATTACAAGTCTGCCTGTTACAGGAGTGCAACAACTATTGCACTCCTAGATGGAGGGCTTTCTTCCTTGTACATCAAGGTTTCCTCCCTTGGATTCAGATATATTCTCTCCTTTAGAGGCCTTGGGGCTGATGAAAATTGAGTGGGTACTTAAAATAAAAAAAATGTACCTATATTCTAAACATGTTGTTCCAAGTATGGGTCTTGAAAACATGCTAAAAATAACATGCATCACCATGAGGTAATCTCCCCCAAATTGTGAACTCCAATATGCAGGCCTCAATAAGCAAATGTATAGCACTTTAATGAAGCACAAAAACAAAAAAAACAACCTCTGCCACTATGTAACTGTAAAGACAGCCACCATTTTGACTCAGCATCATTTGAAATGATGACTCTTATAGAATAAACCCCACCCAGGCTCAACATCTGAAGGTTATTCCACACAATCTCAAGGCATTCCATCAGAGGTGACTTGATGGGAAGTGCCACTAACTTTCAAATAACTTCAAACAGTTTGCAGTGATGGCTTAAGTTGGTATGGGTTAGCCTTAATATAATAATGCAACCAATATATTGTGCAACACAACACAGATGTATATAACGTACTTGGCAGTTCATGTTGTCTTCGGCTTCAATGAGCTTGCCCCTGTACACCTCCCCAGTGTTTGTCTCACAGGTCACGATGTGTCCCTCCGCCTCATGCAGAACCTTGATGGGCACGCCAATAGACATGTTGTCGGTCCTGTGGGGAAAATCCAAAATCATGGGTTATTTTCAGTTAGATTTAATTTGCTTTTTACTTAACATTTTGAGCCCATTTCAGTGGCGAGATTTAACTTAAATCCTGAACATGAATGTCTTCATGTTCAGTGTTGCAGCTCAGGAGGTTCGAACACCGAATGGTTTATTCGAGCTTGATGACGGGTTAGGCCAGCAAATAGTGAAACACAGTACGACGTAGGCTACAAACTACACTAGTTCGTTTTCTTTCTAAATATATGTATATATATATGCACTGAAACCAATATACTAACAGGGCACAAAGACGTTATACAATATACGGTTTCTTATCATGTGGAAGAGTTAATAATTTCATTCATTTGCATCTTGGAGTGTAACGTTAGCGACACACTGAGCCACTCGGCTTCACCTCCAGAATGAATGATTTCTGAACCACGTAAATATCTACCCTTGATAAACAATTCGTTTTGAAGACACTTTAGAATATATACCATCACACAAATAAAACATAACGCATACCTTGTTTACGTATTTGGAAGTATTTTCTTTGTTTTTTGGCGTAGTCTACACTGTGGCAACGTGCAGACGTCGATTTCACAAACGCTTTTGAGCTTTTTCCGCCTTCCCAGAATGCCCGGCAAATGTAAGTACTTCCGGATGACACAACGAGATGACTACTTGGAACTTGTAGTTCTTAAAAGTTGCTGCTAATGATAAACAATGCAAACATAATATAAATCTGTTTTACAATGTGAACAGAACATCGACGCCGAAACGATGATATAGGGGAATCTATTGTAGTTTCAATGTATTTTATTCAGGATAACAGCAACAGCTACTCAGCTGACAAGTGTAGGTCGCTAGGTACACAATGTGTTTTCCTTGAAGAAGACCCACATCCCTCTAGTCCAAGTCATATACCTGTGAGCCCAATAGGTGGCACTAAATCCCAACATAACATCTCCCTTTTTATAAATGTTTAGGATTTGACCGCAACAATCGCGACGTCACATCGCAATGACGGCCTCCATCTTGGAAGCATAGGAGCATTGGAATGTTATTTTGCTTTTGTTTAGTAATTAATCGTGAAATGATTTGTCATTATGGGAAGACATTGCTGTTTTGGAAACAGCCACAGCATTTCTCATGTCAGACGTGGCAAAACAATGTTTTCATTAGCGTTGGTTAAGGTATATGTACGTTAATTTAGGTTTTACAGTACTATAACTCTGATTCCTCTCAAAATGGCAGCGTATCTCCAATGAAATATTTCATGATGCATTATGATGTACAATCCCTATAGCCTGGTGGTGGGTGCTTTTTACAGTCTATGGTTGCGATTATATCCTTTAATCCTATAATATTCATATAGAACAACTTAAAGAAGTAGAAAGGTTGGAACACCAAATTGAAAGTGAAGTCTTTATTTTATTTTTGATGTCAATGAAAGAAAGGCTGTACATTGTCCATCTACTTAACACACACAACAGTCACGTGAGTGACATCATCCTCAGCCAACTCAGACAATACACAAATCCCATGACACAGTAGCTTCTCTATTTGCATTCTGTCTCGACCACGAGTTGGTAACAGGAGGAGAGTGGTGTGACTACGAGTAGAGGAAGCGGAGGGTGGCATTGCATTATACATCCTATGACAGCTAATGACACAAAGTCAACGCTATGAAAGGTAACCACCACGCTGTGTTTCCATTATACTTAAACCAGTATTAATCTTTCTTCAACTGAATGAATAGCTCAATAGTACTGTATAAAAAATCATCACCTTGTGATTGAATGGATTTTGACTTGTAGTGAGATCAAGAAGTCCCTTTATGTAATTTTTTTGGAGAGACGTTTAAAATACATTTATAATATACATTATAATGACTCATTATCATTGCTCATGATAAATTAAAGCACTATTACAGTACTCCTTACATCACAGTGCTCTTCTTCACAGCATTTTACATAATCCTCTGTCTGTACAAGCATTTATGCCTTGTTGGCTTCTTCATTAAGTCCATGAGACTCCTTCCAGAGTCAGGGCCGTTATATTCAAATCATTCAGCTCATTTGAAGCGGCAGGACTTCAAAAAAACTGACTGTTACTATTGACTTCTAGTTTGTTCCAATAAATCAAGCAGACAGGAATATATTGTAAATACAACATTTTTTACTTTATCTTTTTTTTTTAACGAGCACCAAATAAAAAGTTTAGCTAACACCATTTGGCTTCGTTGAGAACATAACATGTATTTACCACACTCAAGCAAAACAAATTAGAAAAATAAAACACTAGAGTCAATGAATACATCTGTTCAGTAAAGTTATTATAAATATAATAATTGAAAAAGTAGGATGGAAGAGACTGCTAGCTTTGCTATTAAGTAGCTTAGCATCTAGGGATGCGTATACCGTGCGACTATAAGTGGGGTGCACGTGTCGAAAGTTGTTATAGAGAGGTGTGGCCTCATCTTCATCCACCTCACTGGCATATATCCCAGAGGTCAACCGCTCCAGCTGATTTGAAACAGAGTCGCTAATACGTTACAAACAATCCAAGAGCTAGTGAATAGTAGAGAAAAATACATGCAATTGCAAATCCATCGGGTGAACCCGATTGAGTTGAGATGTTGTGGACCTACCTGTGACCAGGAGATTTGGATGGGCACTTCAAAGAGAGTCCAAACAACTGCTTGAGAACATGGAGGGGTGGTCAGGCTACCATGGTAACGGTAGAACTGGCTCATATGTTGCTGAGGCAAAAGACCAATCAGCGGAAAGGGTTTGACCGAAGTGGTTTGACCTAAGAGAAGGATACAGAGCCAAGTTCAGAAGACACCATATGCAACGTACAAAAAGGAGAGTAATGAATTTCTTTTTTTTTCTAACCTTTGTAAGCAACAGATGAAAGTTTTTTGGCAATATGTCCAAATTGCTCATTGTCTGCATACGCCACCTGATGTACAAAATATAAACATAGCAAAATTACAACAAAACAAAGTAAGAGCTTCAATATGTCGCCTTTACAAACTTAGCACATTTCAGCTCACATCAATGAAGACTCCGAGAACCGCCAGGCCGGTGGGGTCTCCTAAAGCGACCGACACGTTGGGGTGGGTGGACTTCATGTTGACGATGTGCATCTATAAAGCGAAACGAGCGAGCAGTTCATTCACCATGTCTCAAAGGAGGACAGTGTCTTCACCGTGAGTGTTGTAGTGAGTCGTACCTCCATAGGGTATCTGTGTCCGTCCACCGTGTGTTCGGATCCATTGCTGGAGGGGCTGCCCCAGTGAAAGTGCAGCTGAATGGTGTGGTACACTCCAGGCAAACCCCCTCCACTCACCGACAGGCCCCCGCCCACAACCAACACAACTGGGGGCCGACACATGTAAACAAGATATACACACAGACAGACACACACACACACATGCATGTACACACACACACACGCACACACAAACACACGCATGCACACACAGGCATGTAAACACACAAGAAGCATGATATGAACATATACACACACACAGACCCACACACATAGATGCACCCAAACACACACACACAAATACACACACGCACAGGCATGCACACACAGAAGCATGATATATATGTATGCACACACACAGACCCACACACCTAGATGCACACAAACACACACACACACACAGGCATGCACACACAGAAGCATGGTATATACATATACACACAAATAAACATGCACATACATGCAGACAGACATGTGCGCACATGTACACACACACACAATAAGCATGATATATACATATGCACACACATCAGCATGCACACATAGATACCCAGACAGGCATTCACACACACAAACATACCCCCCCGAAGACACACACACAACACAGCCCAATTAAACAAAAATACAAAAATGACACAATTAAAGTCAAATGGTGTATTTGACTTTGGGACTACATGGGACTACCTACCAGAGTGTCCATCGTTCTTCAGCTTCCACTGACCAGGCTGGGCCACATCAAAGCCTTCCAGGAGGAATTCTCCCAGTGAGTAGCTCCTGGTCATCTGAGAGTCAAGGTTGATCGGAGAGTGATGCGTTTCCAGAAGCGGGTGACAAGAAGGGAACAGGTCTCCCCATGCATATGGATCTAACCACAGAACAGTCTTAAGAACAGCTCAGTCTTAACAACAGAACAGTCTTAATAACAGCTCTGTCTTAATAGCAGCTCAGTCTTAATAACAGTACAGTCTTACTAACATGGTCTTAACCACAGAACAGTCTTAATAACAGCTCAGTCTTAATAAAAGCTCAGTCTTAATAAAAGCTCAGTCTTAATAACAGAACAGTCTTAATAACAGAACAGTCTTATTAACAGCTCTGTCTTTGTTTCTGCTATAATTTGGATGTTGAATATAGCAGTAATATTATTTACATTCAGGACTTTTAAAGCTTTTGTTTTCTTGTAAATTAGCAAAACCGAAGAAAAAGACTCACCACAATGGCCTTCATCGTAACAATATTCCTCTAATATAAACAAAAAGGATTGAAGATTAAATAAATTGATTGCAATGACAGAACTTTTTGGGTTTCTTCAGGAATCTACGTTTATGTGTAACAGAAACAATGAACAACGTGGAATATTATTTTTACAGAAACACAAAAATTGAATATGGTTTTTGGAATACCTGTGACGGTAAGGAATGATTCTTACCTGAGTCGGAGTAGCCAATCACAATCATAAGCACGGCTGTGGTCACAATCATCTTAAGTGTCCTGGGCTCATCAACCCTTATACGTGTCACACTAGGAGGGTCTGTGAGCTCCGTCTGAGCACCTGGGGACAACTCACGGCCTTAAATAGGAACCAAGGGTAAAAAACGTTGGGGTTCTGATCCGTCTGATCAGTGGAGTGTGTCGCTGACGGACAAGTGGTCTCGTCTGTTCAACAGGACCATTGATGCCAAGAATATGCACTCCCCCCCCCACCCCACCCCCCAACAGACACACACACACACCCCAACACCAACTCATTACGGATGGCCACCCTACTCTAACAGCCATTCATCTCTCTTGAGAAGCCAGAGGGTCAGCAACACAGTGTATTTAAATAAGGTCAATCCAAACAAGGAAGGATTATTCAGTATTGCTTTACCATTAGTGACTTGTGACATTTTGGGGTTTCATGAATGAAATATATTGTGATTGATTCAAACAGAGTTGTTCCTCTGTCCTCATTTTGTCATTACTTTTAAAAAGAGAAATAGTGTTGGAAGTGGCATTCACTGTGATAAAAGAAATGGCTTTATCATTTACTTGTAAGACGTGTGTAATATGCTGAAGTAGTATATAAACGTAAACCTCGTTTATACTTTTAGAAGAGGAAGTTTGGCATTCATGATGCAAGCAGGCCACACAGTAACGTACCTCAAGTGAGTAAAGCCTGGTGATTTGCTTTGTGGACTAAAGCACTACTTGCAGCACTATATAATTTCATCACTGCAGCCATTGATTTAGCTAAAAAATAGTTTATATAAGTATATAAGTAAATATTTGTATGTATGAGCGTCTAACTAATTAAACCCATCCAACCATGGCCCAATCAAAGCCAGGATGGATTTTCTCTTTAAATTAATCTGGCTTGAAAGAAAGAGTGGGAAAGAATGTGGAACAAACATGATGACTGTGCTGAAAAAGGGAGCACCGGCATGGTCATAAAAACTATCGATGCACTTGGGGAACTTCCCCTCCACTAAATTAAAGTAGGCCTATATCTGAAATAATGCTCTGTTTAATCTGATGATTAATCTTCACTGTAAAATAACACTGGGACGCAGGGCAGCGGCAGAGCCTGTTTACTCCCCGACGGAGCCATGAATGAGTCGATTCTGTCGGCGCACACGCGGCATGCACAAAGCTTCACTATTATTAAGGAACTATTGTTCCCAGAAGGGTATCAGGGTTCCCTGTCTCATGAGTCAACGTAAGGTATATCGGCCGGCTATAAATAACTTCAATCCGTCTTTTGTTGTGGCTGGAAGTTATCGAACAAGACGGAGACACAAACAGAGGGGGTTCCCCGCTCCCCTCAGCTTAATTCCTGTGACATTTGGTCGCTCGCCGACCAAAGGACTTCCTCGACGGGTAATGCAACCTGAAGCCACGAGATACCGTGAGAGGAGACGGGCACACCAGGCCTCATCTCCACAGTTGTGGTTCCCAAGAGTAAATTTATCTCCCGGCAACACAGCAAGTTGTCCTTCATGGTGCAATTTATTTGGCATTTGATTAGATGTACATCTACCTCAGGAAAAGTACAAGACCAAGACCAATCTCCCCCCCCCCCCCCCGGCGAATTTAACACATTGGCCTTTAAAAGCTAAGAAAGGGAGGACAAAACGGATGTATAATTTTTTGAAGCGGAACTAA
>JAOPJO010031542.1:0-10520 GCA_027123675.1 Molva macrophthalma
TCTCTCTCTCTCTCTCTCTCTCTCTCTCTCTCTCTCTCTCTCTCTCTCTCTCTCTCTCTCTCTCTGTATATATATATATGTGTGTGTGTATGAACCTAAAACATAAAGTTAGATTTTAAGGAATACATTTTTTAATATTTTCGTACATCAAGACAAAAATACCTTTTGAATTGTCTCAAGGTGTATGAAATGGAATTAATTTGACTTCATCATTTCATGATAAAAATATACTGGTATACAGCATTCTTCCCATACAACTATGATAATAGTTTCTCTGAAAATGGAAAAAATTAAAAAATGATGTTGTGGTAGCATCCATTTTGCTGATGTTGTCTCTATATTTTAATACTAATTTCTGACTCAAAACACAGAGAGAGATCCTCTTTCCAATACCTCGGACCCAGTGCCTTCCCTGCCCGTGGAAGAATCGAATGACTCCCCAAAACAGCTTGTTGAAGGGGCCTCTGATGACACTATGAAGCAAGTATGTACATGGGGTGCCACTTAATTATCTTGCATTATCAGTTTGCATTTGTTACCTATCCCTCTTAGGCCCCGTCCACTTTTTAAAAAGTTTTTGTTTAAAAAAAAGTTTTGCATCGACCCGACAACGTCCTGGTGTATGGGGTAGTAAGTATACCAGGCCAGTAGGTGGCGGTGTAACTTTTCTTCTTCAATATGCAAAAAAACACAAGAAAACCCAGAGACTGTGTGCAAGGGCTTTCTACACGTGTCGTCATTATTTTCTAAAAGCTACGGTTCCGCCTGTCCACACTGCGCCCATAATAGCTGCGCTTAGTTTAGTAGTTCTTATAGATATATGTATGTATGTATGTATGTTAGGGGATGCAAGACTGCAGACTTTTTTAAGTCCACCTTTCTATGAATGAAGTCGACACGACGTCAACTACTCGTCGATGACGTCATCACATACACACAAAAAGAACCCACCGAGACAGAAGGGCTGTCTATAATGTATTTTGCCAAGATTTTTGCGCTGGCAGACAACCAGCTCATTACATTAATCACAGTAGTGCAGATTCAGACCTGTCTACAAAAACAGGCCTATTATATTATGTAATAATATAATAATAATATATAATAATAATATAAGAAAATATATATTCAACCATTCAAAATGTCTGATTGTGTGTCAGCAATCAGACAAAAAATGCTAAAATAGACTTGAAGTCTATTTTTAAGCGCTTCGACGCATCCCCTCTATACAAGAATCAATGAATAAACATGCATTTGTGTGTGTTTTCAAAGTTTAAGTACGTATTCCCCGGGTATGACCGTCTGCTAATATTAATAATGGGTGGGTAATTCAATAAACATGATTAGAACAGGTTGCAATGTTTCTTCCTTTTTTAGCGTTAAATCACCCACAATAGTGCCTGTGTTATTTCACTTCAGGTGAATAGCGCTAGTCCCACTGCAATTTCATCCAAACTTTGCAAAATGTTCAAACCAGCTATTTGCTTTGTGATATTTGGAAATAGGTCTACTCTCATACTATGGAAGCCGTGTGTCTTCTGAACATTGAAGCCCTGCCGTATCAGAGTCAGACCCGAAAAAGGATCAGTTGATAAAAACTAGATTCTGCAGCAGTGCTCTCCGTCAGCTCAGATTCAGGCAGGCATAGATATGCCCTATGGAATTCCTTTTTTTTTCTCCAAACATTCGAATATTCATTCAGAAAATGTAACAATTATCTGAAGCTTGAAGTTGATAATCAACAAGCGAAATGTACTACACAAGCACTCCTCTCCTCTTCCCTCCCCCTCCTGCTTTGGATCGGTGGGTGCAGCGTGTGAACACAGTACACAGAGCGCATATTTTGAGGAAAGGAGAGGAGTTGGATGCAGAAATCATGCGGTTGTGATGGTTAATCTGATTTTGTTTGGTCAGACGCTTTCGTGCTCAGTCTAGTTCCGTATTTGCTGCGGCAAAAACTCACCAACTGCTGTCTTTTCTGCAAGCGCCATATTAGTAGTGTGTGGAATTACTCTCAAAAGACTAGTTGATGTCTCCTGGAAAATCTCCTGAAAAATCGACTTGTGGTAGTAACGTCAATCCGTCGATTTGTCGACTAGTCTGTGCAACCCCTAATGTATGTATGTAGTAATAGTCTGAAATAGTCTTGTGTATATATTAGGGCTGCAGCTATCGATTATTATAGTAATAGAATATTCTACCGATTATTCCATCCATTAATCAGATAAGAAATATTTTTGCTTCATTAAAGAGCAATTTTTCTTGAAACAAACATTGCTAACTTAGGGACTTCATAACTAGCCACCATATTGATTTATGTTTTGAACTAGCCATTACACATAGCCATAATTAACTTAACTAACTAATTCATTATTTGCTAGTCTTCATCTCAAATAGCAATCATATTGATTTATGTTAAATACTAACGTTAATGTTACCTTATGATGCGTAGACTGGATGCTTTCTGCTGACATGTTGAAGCATTGACGTCGTGCTATTAGGGCAGGCTAGTTTGGTTTTACAAAAGAAACACTGCACAGTTTTATTTTGTTTCAGCTTGAAATTATCCCAATCTTTGGCCACTTTCTGTAATTTCCTGTGCCCTGTTTCTTGTCTCTTACTCCATTGTGTGCTCTGCACCATCAAATCACGTCTTCTCAACATCATGTGTACACAGCTTAAGCGTGTTGTGCGATGGTAATAATCATCCATGTCAAACACAGTGCGCTGTATATAGTTATACGGAATAAACAAGGCTTTAATGCAAATAATTTGCATCAATGAGTTTTTTGTAATCTATTTACTCAAGTTTCTCAAGGAGTTATTACAGCCGTAGTGTATATATAGTCCCATATGTGTTTGTTTTTGTGTCTGGATGTTAAAGTCATGTTACATGTTATTCTTGATAGAAAAAGGGGAAGAAAAGGGCCAGAAAGAAGAATAATGAATCTATGTCATTGAACCAAGAATCTTTGACCTCTTGCCTATGGTCAATGGATGACAACCTGCCAAATATACAGGGAGAATCTTCTGAAAGAGATTATAATGCCAACGAAGGGGAGAATAATCCAGGCCCACTCACTGATGCCTATTCCAAACCAGAGAGCCAGCCTAGTTCATTGAAAGCTTACGGCACTATCCAACCATCTGAGGGCACAACTTGCAATCTGAATACTGGAGAAAATACAGAAAATCCAGTTATTGATAGTTCGTCTATTGCCACTCCAGATAACAAAATCCAAGGAGAGAGAACTGTACAAAAACCTGCTCGGGCTGAGGCATCCAAGTCAGCTCCGGCTGAGTCATCCAAGTCTGTTCAGGAAGAGTCATCCAAGTTTGTTCAGGATGAGTCATCTAAGTCTGTTCAGGCTGAGTCATCCAAGTCTGTTCAGGCTGAGTCATCCAAGTCTGTTCAGGCTGAGTCATCCAAGTCTGTTCAGGATGAGGCATCCAAGTCAGCTCAGGCTGAGGCATCCAAGTCAGCTCAGGATGATTCATCCAAGTCTGTTCAGGACAAGTCATCCAAATCGGCTCAGGCTGAGTCCACCAAGTCATCTAAGTCAGCTCAGGTAGACTCAATTTCTTCCACCAATTTGGGAGATGATACGAAACCCCAAGAAGGTACTGGTAAAGGGACAAAGTCCACCAATCAGAAGAACCTAAGTGAGAAGACCAGGAAAGATAACACCAAAAACAAGAATAATAAAGGGGTTCAGAAACCATCCATGGATACAAATACGGATGATACTCACCAATCCAAGAAGCAGGTGAAAAGTGGTCCACAAGACCAACAAGGGAAGCAAAAACCAACTGGTAATCAAGGCCGTGCTGCTGAAAAGAAGGTAATCAGATTTTTAAAGGCACAAAGCAACCAGCTTGTGAAAAGAAGTGTTCCAACAATTGTCTATTCAATGTCGAGTACATGCTACTAACTTGACCAATTGTGTATCTTCTACAGGCTCAACGCACTGGTTCAAGCGTTGACACAGAGGCTAAGGTTGAAGGTTCGGGGACTCAGCAGTCAGCCGCTGGGGGAGGAGACACACCAGAAAGCCCTGTTGATATCGAAATGACCGGAGACAATCAAGAATCTGAGGACCGCGTTGAACCTCCGCCAAAAAGGTGAACCAGACTCATCAATAGAATAGAGTCGAAATTGTAAAACACAAATTGAAAAATGTATCTCCTTGACCATTTTTTAAACAATTTTTCTTTTTTACATTTTAGGATAAACAATGCAAACACAGCAGTTGCTGCAAGGGACAGGCTCACAATCTACTTTCATGCGGTTTTGTCAAAGGATTTTAAACTCAAAGGTGACGACCTAATATTTATCAGAGCTGGTGACCATATTGGGACATGGAACGAGGACTTGGTTGAGGTCATTAGGACTAAGTAAGTACATATGGTGTACTACATCTATGATATTCGCCTTCATTCATTGGTAATCGACATTGACTCAAAGTGCATATCAAGCCTTAAAGTAGTTCTTGACCTCTAGAGACATTATTCCAAAATACAATGTACAAATACTGTACCACATTTTTGTTGATTCTTTTGTGTGCTATGTTTTGTAAATATATATTTTTTTCGTACAGGGATCTTGGGGAGCATGGATTTTTAGTTGAGGGAACATTTGTAACAACAAAAGAACGCACCCTGGCTAAAAGCATACCATACAAATATATTGTCTACAAGGCCAAAAAGAAGAAATATGAGTATGAATACATTTACAAATTAGATTCAGAGCACCACACAAATCGATGTTTGTTTGTGAAGTCCAGACTCCTCAATGAGGAAGGTAAGAGATGCAACAATTCTCTGTTCATTCGCTAACATATTTATTTGTACATGAGGTGCCATTTTAACTTTGTCCAATTAAACATGTGATCTCTTTTTATGTGAAAGGGGAATGGCATCAGTATGATGACATCGTCTGTGCAGAACCATCCAACAATGTATTAAAACGCTTGAAAAACGCTATTTGGTCGGAACAAAGGATGGATGTTGTCCAAGGCAAAGAGATTGCAGGAAACATCATGCTAGACACCATATTTTACCTCCTTCGGAATTGGACTGACATCAACTTGAAGAATTTCCTCATCCAATTGAACCAGTTCTTTGACATTTATGGAAACCCATTTGTGTATGAGGACACACAGAAAAACTGGAACTCTCTAGAATATGGAGAAAAGGAAGTAAGGACATTTTCATAAAAAACAAATGCTAACATAGTGTGCATAAAGGAATATTACTGAAATAATGATTCAATGATAAGAGCCCTATAAAAATGTTTTTAATTGAGATATAGAATAATCTCAGCTTTCTGCAATGGTTAAATGTTAATATTGTAGCGTCGACGGAGGAAGAACCACACGGGAGATCAGGTTTCCAGTAAACACAACTCTCGTGCCCTCTACACAGCACAACTCAGAGTAGCTGCCTTTAGTTTTACACACAGAACAAACAAATACCACACAGGTTCATCCACCACCATAAGCACCTCGGTGGCGGTGTTTATTTTCGCCAACTCCACCGTCACCGAGGTGTAGTCCCATATACATTATTTATTAAACAACCATAATGCCAATGCCGCAAAGGACCCAGGAGGGCGCTACAGGTCCAATTAGCGATAGTTCGAACCCTCCCAGGATCCCTTGTGGCACTTGGAACGCGGCGTCCACCACAATATGTTAACTTTTGTGTTTTGATGGTCCTAACCTAATGAGTAAGTTAGACTGTTCAGCAAAACAAATATGTTATATATGTGCTCTGTTGATTCTGGTATATTTACAATAAACCCATACTTTTGCCTTTGCTTGAAATTCTTAGGTACGGTTGTTGATAAAGCAATTCATGCTCAAAAAAGTGATTCCTCAGTTGGATAAAGACGGAGATTGGAAGAGGGGTATCTTCATTGAAGATCCCATGAGAGCAGCAGTAATCATGCTGTATGTGTGCTGCCGTCATGGTATCGAAGTGGATGCAGTGGAACTTCATAGTCTCTGCCAAGCCCTGTGCTTTCCAAAGCTCACCAAAGAAGAGTTTCTCCAGTATTGGGACAAATTGTCACATGATGTCTCTTGTCTCAAAGAGTAGGTAGTCTTTTTTGATATCTCAAACACCTTCAATCAAATTATATTGACCTTTTCAAAGATACCGTTTAGCTTTAAGGTAATGGAGATAATGGATTCATTTTCTAATAACATAGGAGGAAGGATCTTTCTTGAACCTCTTCCACACTTTGAACATCAGTTCGTCATTAGATCCTCTTGTTGTTTTGGGCAATCTCCTGTATTAATATGCATTCAAGCTTTGATACTTCTGTTCAGGAACCATGACTGTTCTTTGTTTTAATTTGTTTAGTCTGCCAAAGCTGCTGGTATTGCTGATCAATTATATGAAACCAAAGAAAGTACCTCGGTGGATTTTGGTGCTTCCTCTTCTCCACCTCCTCCAGACTACCTCCAAGCCTTTCCAGCCACTACCTCTCTCCAAGCCTGACCTATCTTGGACAGGTTTGGAGGGTATAGGATTGCACGAAGGATACTTGTACAGTCAGGATATACAGTAAGCTTGTTTTGCGGAATATTTTTTCACGTTACAATGTAATGTGAAATTGCAATGGACACCTTTCCACCTTTTCATATATATTTACTATGTTCAATTATTTACTTTATTATATATTCAGTTGATATGCTTAATTTTTAGGGATTTACGAGACCTGATGAGCCGTAATAAACATTTAGTGGAGATTGATCCACTGACTGCCCGATCCTGGATGTGGCTGATGCCCATTGCTCAACTGGTTAAGTGCAGCCTCATCACTAACATCCAGCTGTTGGACTTCCTTCATATCTTTTACCAAAAGACTTCTCTCGACGTCACCCACAGCAATCCCCAGGTGAAGAAAGCAATACATTCAAAGACATTGTCAAACATGCTACTGGGAAAAGTTGAATTGATTTAGATTTCGTTTTTCACAGAGTATATCCGACACCCTCTTGCATGTTCAACGGTGTCTTATTGAGCACAAGTACAGGTGATTTACTTTAAATTAAACCATTGCATGAATATACAGCTTGACAATTCTGAGATGCTAATTGGCAATCCACCTGTTTTTATTGTCAATGACAGTGCTTTCAGTGTAGCTTACGGCAGAGAGTGCGTCGCAGCAGCGGTGAAATTGCTGGAGAAGATCTGCAAAGGGGTCAAACTTAGTCGGACCTACACGGACATTCCAGTGGCGTGCTTGAATCTCGTCGCACTGGTTGCAGACTTCCGAGACGAGAACCAGGTTTGTGTGATTCTCTCAGCTGGATGTACCAACTTCTAAGCTTTCAGATGTCTTGAGTGTTGATCCTCTTAAAAGGTGGCTCAAGATGGGAACCACCAAGACCTGGAGCTGTTATATCAAGCGATGTCCATCATGAGAAGCTGGATCAGTCAGACCTTCAAAAAGACTTCCATTCTTACTTCCTCCTACCTCCGAGGCAATAGTTCTAAGAGTGAAATTCAAGTGAGTACCCCCAAAATATTGCATGGTAGAGGTCTGTACTATTTATTGAAATACAAAATGTTAAGATTCCTGTATGAGCATTTCTGTTATATTCTGCTCTTTATTTATTATCCTTTACAGATGTGGGAAAATGTAATCTCGCTCAATTTAAAAAATGAAGATTTTAAAATGGAATGGAGAAAGACATTCACACTGGATTTGGAGGGCACATTCCGAAAGGTATCCACCACAATTATTCCAAATTCGATTTTCATGGGGAAATCCAAAATGTTAACATGTTGGTGTGGCTTTAGGTATCTGCATTGGATCAAATTGAATTCTACTGCTCAAAGATTGAAGAACTCAGTCATTCTCATCCAAATGTGGCTGCTGTTATTGAGAAGTGTGCTCTAGAGGCGGTCACCTCATTGTGCCAGGTATGAGGACTTTAGAATCTTTATCATCAGTCTAGAATTAATCTAATACATCTTTAAGCTGAATATTCAATGCAATGTATCATTGGTTATGGTGTACGGATATCATTAGCTATGGTGTATGTGGAATCACAAGCTCATCAGACAGCGTAGAACAAAGAGCTATCATATTAGGCAATTCTCAATAAGGGAAGTGTGTGGTTGTACATATTAAATATATAAAATAGGTAATGCATGTAATTTTGTTTTTACCTTTTTTCACAAACAGACAAAGCAGGAAGGGAAACTTTTTGCAAATTTTAAAATCAATTGGAGGTTTGGAAAACTCATTTCAGCGTTCATTCAGAAGTCATGGCCAAAGGACAGTCAAGAAATGGATCAGGATGAAGCAGTTTTTCGACACATCCTATCTTGGACAGCTGCCAAAGATGTATTCAAACTACTTGGTAAACAAGACAAACAATGTACAGTTTACTCAAATTTGTTTGAGTGGGTGGCAGTGGTGGAAATAGGTCATTAAGAGCAATTTTGCGGCCGGATTTGTATTACCCCTGCCCCCCCCTCTGAAAGCTCTGCATCTGCAGCAGACACACCAAATTCAGCATCTCTAACAAACAGGAGGACTGCTTTATATGCGGCTACTGGCATTCAATTTTATTGATAAAATAGTTGATTTTTAAATGTGGCCCTTGATTTCGTCCCAGCATGAAAGTGGGTGAGCATCGGTCACAGAAATCCGTCCACCAGAGTGCTTCCAAACAAGATTGTCCGAACCATCATCATCATCTTTATCTTAAATCGAACTAGACATCTTTTTTCTCACTTGATATTATTCACAGTGAGTTCACCTGTTTCAGTTTACAGTCAACCGCTTATTATTAGTGCTTATTAGGCTACGAAGCCTGCGGCACTTAGTATGTTAACAAGAACTGTAATAAATTGGAGTACGTTTTTGTCTGTACAGGTGCAAATGAGAAGCCGATTGAGGAACTCTCAGATGAGGCTAAAAAAAGAATTGCCATAGCAAGATCCTCCTTCACAGCCATCACCGATCAGCTGGTCAATGGAAACATTAAGATCAACCTGCTCAAGTTCCTCTTGGGAAGACGCCAAGACTTCTTAACATTGCTGAAAATCGGTAATTGATATATCATATTTTACAAACATGAAATCTCTGTCATTTATTCATTTCACATTGAGCATTGTGAAATGATAAAAACTCATAGCAAGCGATATTTTTTGAAGAATATCAAGAATTGTTATACAGACAAACAATGTTAAAAAGGTATTTGACATTTACAGATCTTGCCGAAGATCCTCAGTATCAGGACGAGGAAAGAATGTGTACGTTGTTGAGGCGTAGAGAGGCTGAGATGGGAGCTGTGTACAACGAAAAGGATCTGGTCGATGTTGTTGTGAAAATGAGCCACAAACTGGAAGAACATATGACGGGTATGTGTGTAGTGTGAATTTATTATTTATTATATTTCACCACCGCCAATTAGCTAACACCCCACTAACATTATTATTATATAACGTTATTGTTTAATCCCAATAACAGTTAATGTCGGTACCTTGGAAGCAAGCCAACGGATCAGCGTTGAGACCATGAGCCTGGACAAATTCATGGAGGTTCACACATTCGACCAGCAGTCCTCCCCAATGGCTGTTGTGGTAACATACTACGATCTTGACGATGGCATCAGAGAAATGGCTGTGGTCCTGAACACCTACAAAGATAGCTTCTTGTTCATAGGTTGCTGGGAAAAACAGGCTAGACAATATGTAGACCCTGAGGGAACTAGTGTTGCTGATATAATGGCCACACTGGACATGATACAAGATGACATATTCCTGCCCTGTTATAACGAGTACAAAAACATATATTCTTGCCTGATGGATGGCAGCATAAAGCTTGGGGAGGTTGACACACTCTTCAAAGATTACACTGGAAAGTACAACGAACTTGAGAAAGACTTTGACATAATGTGCAGAGTGGACCCTTCAAATGAGAAACAATGGATCCAGCAGAGGGCTCTGCAGATTCAGCAGTACCACGAACTCCATCTTGCCGGGGAATCGGCTCAAGTGATCATGCTTGTCAAGGAGACACTGTGTCTTCAAGGTGACTTCAGTGTCCTGCAGACATTGCTGGAAGTTGTAAGTCACCGTCATCTGACCCCAAACCCTTTCTCTTAAAGATAATACAAGCCAAAGATTGTTGACTTGTATTTTTTTTTTTATGTATTAATATTGAGCATGCATTAACCATTTAGTAATGTATCAAAAGTATAATAACGATAACACTAATAACAAAAATGTAGATTATAATATTAATAATAATAAATACATAATGGCTATCAGCATGATCAATATATTGAATTCAACTCTTATTTAATTTAGTTTTACACTGTTTTGTTCTCTTCAGACGAATGAAGACTTTAAAGAAGAACCCCTCAATCGAATTGACGATAACTTAAATCAGGCCAAGATGGCTCTTGTGGACATCAATTCCTCACGCAGACACTGTCTACAACAGTTGGGACACAGAGGACTATTTGTCCATTGGGTAAAAGAAGCCCTCGAAGGTA
>JAOPJO010031549.1:0-2500 GCA_027123675.1 Molva macrophthalma
TTTTGATCCGATGTGAGAGGGTTCTGATTCGGCCTGAGAAGCCGATCCTCTCGGTCCTCGGCTGGTAGCCCTCATAGGCGCTCTGGGCTCCGGGAGGAAACTCTTCTCCTATCTACTGGGTCTTTATCCGCGAAATCCGTCTTCTTTTATTTTCTGGGTCTTTATCCGCGAAATCCGTCGTCTTTTATTTTCTCTAATTCTGGAAAATGTCTAAGTATTTTGGTCATGAGACATACCTCTCTCCTCTCGATGGTAGTGCTGATCGCGGAGGGCCAAGAGTAAAACCCTATCTTGTTCTTTGTTTGTTGTAGTAGTGGGCTAATTTAGCCGAATGTCCCTATCTGTTTGGCTCGCATCTGGTAGCCTTCATAGCCGCTCGGGGCTCCGGGAGGAATCTCTTCTCCTATCTTCTGGGTCTTTATCCATGGGGTCCGTCTTCTTCTTCTTCTTGGGTCTTTATCCGGGAAGTCCTTCTTCTCCTATCTTCTGGGTCTTTATCCATGGGGTCCGTCTTCTTCTTCTTCTTGGGTCTTTATCCGGGAAGTCCTTCTTCTCCTATTTTCTGGGTCTTTATCCGGGAAATCTTTGGTCTTTGTCCGTTGGGTCCGGTCTGACGTCCTCGATGTCGGCGATGGAGTCCCCGTTGGGACTCCACACACCGATTCTCCGTTTGGTGGGCCTTTTTATAAGGATCTTTTTGGCTGTTGCCCATATTATACGCCCACCTATAATTTTACACGCCTACCTCTATAATTTTTTTCTGATAACCTCGGTGCTGTCCTGACATGTCCTTTGCTTGAACCAAGGGGCTCTCTTTTTTCTTTTTTTCTGTCGACAGAGCCTGTCCTTGGCTGAACTTAAGTAACATCTACGTGTCCTCAGTTCAACTGATTATTAGCTTTTTTCTTAGCTGTCTTGCTAACTATGCTTATCTGCTTATCTTCTGGGCCTTCTCAGGCAAAATAATGTATTAATTCTTGGGACCCGTGAGGTTCACCTGACCTGGGTGGTGAGCCCATAAACCCATGAAATAAACACCTGTCCATTGAGTGATACTTAACAACATTATATGTAAATACATACTAACATCATATGCAGTTCGGTGCTTCGTATCAAAAGTGATTCCTCCAATTTCATAAGGCACTCCAGAGTGTTTTACATGGTTATAACATAGTTAATTTATCTTGTAACATATTCCATTTATCTTAATAATACAATCAGGTAAGTACTCTTAATAATACAATCATATAAGTGCTCACATAGTGATAAGATATAGTGCATATAAGAGGGATATAGTGCATACAAGGGATAGTGCACATAAGAGAGAAAACAGTGCTTCGTGACCTTGAATATCATGACAAACACACTAATAACATCCTCTATCTCATTTCTATCTGCTCTGTGGACGCCGATAAATCAACCTTACTTGACACCCCCTCCTTGATTTAAGAGGAGTCCACCAAGCAGTCCTTCAACGGTCCGCTCCGATATGTCGGGGGAGTCCCATGGTGAGCTGGGACGCGGGGTGCTGGGGTCATATTCATCAAGGGGATCAGGAGCCACAGGAGCCAGGGCAGGGGATAAGGGGGAGGAGGGTGGAGGGGAAGAAGGGGGGAAGATATGAAGTGATATACTCAGGGGCTCGGGGAAGACCGCCCCGAAGGAGGACTCACCCCTGGGGCCTCCTCCCAAGCGTCCACAAGGACGAAGTCGGCCATGTCAAAAAAGGGCGTCGGCGATGATGACCGGGAGTCATAGAGTGAAATCTCAGAAGCCGGAGAGGGGTGTGCATTTACTGTGCCCTCGGAGCTAGTAGTGGGGTCATCGTCATAGTCAAGCTCCTGAGGTGGAAGGCTGAGCTGCAAAACATCAGCAAGGTGACCATCCGGTTCAGTGTCCGTCATGGTTGGGACCTGGTCCTGCGTCTGGGGAGGAACCTGGTCCGGTGTCTGAGGAGGGGCGGGCAACGCTGCTCCCTGTGCCATCAACAACGCGGCCAAGTCCTGCTGTAGACCTGCAAGCTCCTCCACTGGATCCATAGCCAGGGGTGTAGGAACGACCTCCGACTCCTCCGGTCCCAGGATATCCAATAGTGACTGCCACCAATCAGGCGAGAGGTGAGGCAGGTCATGGCTCGCTGTCCAGAACCCTCATAGCAGCAGCCTCAACCGCTGGGAACCGCGTGGTGTGGGCGATGGGGGTTTGTCCTGGAACAGAGTGTATGGCAAAGTAGGCGCCGTTGCCTAATCTGGTAACGCTCGTTCCCGTGCCGTCTGAGTGCAGCCAAACTTCAGGAAAAACTTGATGATACAGTCCGTTCGCGTTGTAGCGCACCCCCGAAGGGAAGCAGGAGTGAGGGGGACAATCAGGATTGCGCCAAAAAATGGGATGGGTGTTAAGCAAGTGAAAAAGGGCGGACATCGGTAGTGTTGGGGGTGGGCCCCTAGCAGTAAAAATTCCATGTCCTGCGTAGCACCCGGTGTATTTATTATGCCAATCA
>JAOPJO010031549.1:7500-10520 GCA_027123675.1 Molva macrophthalma
ACAGGCCGGGTGGTCCTGAGGTGCCGCTCCTCCAGCCCCATGCAGGTGAGACACTGAACCAATCCCATTTAGACAGACCGCTTTAGTCCCCCGCTGTGACCGTAGCATCACCTGTCACACACACACACACACACACACACACACACACACACATGAGGTACACCTACATTTGCAGGCACTCTCAAGTCAATCTGTTTTTGCCAGATGGAAACAGATGGTCTAGTTCAGCCATCACCTGGACGTGAACCATCATTTTGGTGGTGCTTCCTCAACATTCCTTCTGGTTTTTTTTGCCTTATGGTTCTCCTTGAGCATTGAAGTGATTTTCTTCAGCAAGGTAAAATGTTACCTTGGAGAATTAAGCGGGCAAAAAATAACGTGGGTGGGACTTTCATGTTTCAACATTTTGTATTTAGAAGATCATCCAAAGATTTTCCTAACACACTGAGTAGGAAAATCACTGCTAATACAGTAGTCACTACCCCCTCCTATATCTGAAGACACAGATACACCATCTGCTACTCCTCACTAAGTGGGTGTGTTTGTGCATTTGTGTGTGCACTTGCATGCATTTGTGTATGTTTGTATTTATCAATGTGTGTGTGTGTGTGTGTGTGTGTGTGTGTGTGTGTGTGTGCGTGTGTGTGTGTGTGTGTGTGCGTGTGCGTGTGCGTGCGTGTGTGTGCGTGTGTGTGTGTGTGTCAGCAGCGGTGGGTTTAACAGCTCTAAATGGTTTGGTTCGGGGGGGCTGAACCCCGACTCTGTAGCGTTGCTGGCTGCTGCTCATTTGAATGATTCTCTACGGCTTCTGATGCGGCTACTGCTCTGGTAAACATGACAATGTGGCACTTCTGCCTGAACTGCAAGATATACATTTTCCAGGAGTATACTTTACTCTGTTAACTGTTATGATTTTACTTTTTTAATCTTATTAAATGTATAATATACATTGATATATTCCATCTTATCTTTAAAGCTAGATGTATTATAGCACATGCATGCACGTCCTCTCACCGTACCGCAGTGCGTCTCTTGGCCTCACACGCGGTCGGAGCGTGCCCGGTGAGGCTGCGGGCGGTGGGGAATCGAACCCAGAACCTTTCGTGCGAGTGGAACGCCCCAGCCACGACCCCGTGTCCCCCCCCGCGCTCCCGGGCCCGTCGCTCTGCGCCCGTAGGGTCGAGCTCCGGCGAGGACGCGTCTCCCCTGGATGCTGCTGCTGCGGCGGGTCAAAGCTCACGACCAGCACCTCTTGGGAGGCTGGGGGGGAGGGGGGGGGCGTACGTGCACAGAATGCGTTGCCGTGGAGACCTCCTGTCACCTTGATCTCACGTTGGAAGACCCTCCCCGGTGAGAAACCCCCGGCTGCGTCCGGAGGTTCGCCGCGGTTCGGTGCGCCCGCGGCGGGGGGGGGGGGGGGGTCACGGTGGCCCGGGCGGTTGCCATGGTGACGCTGAGGGCCGGTCGTGACCCTGGAAGAACCCGGAGGGTCGAGCGGCAGCTTGGCGTCGTACCGCGGCGACCGTTGACCCTAGAACGTTGTGTAAATTGACAAATCCCCAACTCTTAACTGATGACGCACAACGACACAACCACACAACCACACAACCACACAACGACACAACCTTCTCCTCCTGATCAGCTGTCGCTGCGACGGAGACCGTGGCTGCCCTGTGGGACACACAGCATGTTTTGTGCTTCATGATTGAACATTATTCCTAAATTGTATGCATACATGTTTGAATAATATTCTATAAATGAGCTGAAACATGTGGGTGCTTATTCCCTGCGCAAAAGATCGCCGTTTATGCATCACTACATTCACGCTATTGAATGTGCTACTGCTATTCATACACACACACACACACACACACACACACACACACACACACACACACACACGGTAAAGGAAGCCCTGGTATCCACAGTCACGTTAAAAGATATCGCAGATTAGAAAGATAAGGTTTAAGGAGTTTCATCTCCTTAAGATTTTATCAACCCAATTTGATCCCTTTCCAATTAAAATCAGCTTTAAGGTTTGCGATCAAGGTGACTTTAAGTTGAAATACAATCTGACGTAAAGAAGTTAAAGTGCCGAGGACACTTTTTGAGTATAATCCTTGCTAAAACGTTGTACAAAATGACTAAGACCTGAATCCTTGTCCCCTTTAAAAGCTGTGAGAGACTGGCGAGTACAATTCCTGCCGTGATTATTTTTGAAAGGTTTTTTTATCGGCTGGAGCGTGACCCTGTCGGATTACTGGGTCGTGACACGAAGAAAGAGATCTGGTGTTTTGATTGGCTGTCGCCTAGGGAGCGGGACGTGATAGGGTCTGGCAGAGGGGCCGACAGGTGTTGTTGTTTAAAAGGTGACATCGCCGAATGTCTGCCGTGATGTGTTGACGGAGAGAAGGAGGAGGGAGGGAGGAGAGGCAGGGGGACGGATGATGATGAACTGAGATTTATTTTCTCCTCCTGTCTTCCTCTGCGTCCCTCCTCCTCCAACTCCATTACCAGTCCTCGCCTCTCTCGTCCACCTAATGTTCCTCCTTCTCTCTCCTTCTGTAACCCTCCCAGCAGTCTCTCTGCGTGGGAAAGGTGTCGGTGCCGGGGGGCGGGGGGGAGGGGGGGAGGGAGAGGTAGATGACAGACAGAGAGGGGGGGGGTGACAGTAATGGATGTTTGAGTGGAGACGGGGACATGGTAAGTGTCTGTTTTGCTTGAAACCAAAACCATCCTCAGGTTTAAACATCCTGCTCAACCTTGTTCTGCCTTTTAAGTCCCCAGTTGTACTCCCTCCCTTCTTACCTCCCCCCCACCCCTCCTTTCTCCTCTCCTCTTATCTTCTCATTCTTCTTCTTGATGCCTCTCCCCTTTCCTCCTTCCCTCGTCTCTCCTCCTCCCATCTCCTATCTTCTCCTCCTCTCCTCTCTCCTCCCTCCTCTACTCCCCACCCCACCACCCCACCCACCACCCCCCCCCGCCCGCCACCGCCAGCACCACGCAGACCACCCCGCGGG
>JAOPJO010031683.1:0-10489 GCA_027123675.1 Molva macrophthalma
CCTTCTGCACGGACGCTGACCCATTATCTGAACGTCTCTGGGAGGGTATCCCAAACCGTGGAATAACTTCTCTTATTAGAAACCGTTGCTGAGCCGAGATCTTTTGACGGAATTGCTTCAACCCAACCCAATCATGTCAACATAGTCCATGACGAGATGGACTGGAATGTGACCCCCAGGAGTTGTTAATCCTTTTCTCACATTGTTCTGAGCACAGACGTCACACAGTTGGAATCCCTCATCAATCATTTTCTGCAGGTAAGGCGAGCAGTATCCCTGTAGCCTTAGTTTCCTGCTTACCTCCCCCTCGCACAGTGATCCAAACTGCACATCCGAGATCAGTATGGCTAATAACCCTACTGGAACTGAACTAGTACCCCCTCATGTGATCTCCACAAGCCCTTTAGTCCTTTGACGACCCCCTTATCCCCCAGAGACGTTCCTGCGGCCCTGTCTCTTGTTGCATCCAGATGATGTCTTCTGGGGTTGTTAGTGGCGCTATGGAGACCAAGGGGGCCCGAATGGTTGTTACTGGCTCTATGGAGACCAATGGGGCCCGAATGCTCGTTTCACTTTTTGACAGCAGCTGTGCTGCTTCAGCTGCTGCGTCCCTTTCTCTTTCCCTTTCTAACGTCATCGGTTCCTCTTCTACGTGCTCGGCATGTTATCACTGCGAGTTGTGTCGGGTGCATCATTGCTGTGATGAGATCAGTTATTTGATTTAGGTGCTGTATTGGACTGCCATCTGTTTTCTTAAACCCCCTTTGTTTCCAGACTGCCCCAAATAAATAACACACCCCTTGAGCACATGCTGAGTCTGTGAACACATTTGCGCTTTTTCCATAGAGATTTTAGTTTGGCTAATTGTACTGAACATGGCTGCTTACAAATGTCTGCCTTTTCTGTCATGTATTCTGCTCCTTCCTGTTTGATGACCTCATATCCTGCATGGTTGCCGGTGAGATCCTTCAAACAGGAGCCATCCACAGAGTGTATTACGGCAGTGTTTGACAGGGCCTTAACTTATATATAAGTTAACTTGTATATTTCGTTGCTTCTGCCAGCACTCATGAGGCTCTCCCTCAAAGCTAAAGGGAATCACATCTGCTGGATAAGTGACTGCACACTTTCATATCCTTACATCGGGATATGATAATAACGGCAAGTACTGTAAACACCTAGCTTGGGTTAGCACGAACGTTGCTTTAAACTGAGTTCTTTGTTGTGTAGATTTCTTTAACTGTCTTGTGGCCTTGCTTGCAGCCTTGACAGACATGTCCATACACTTCATAATGTATTGCAATTTAATTTGGTCTCATCCGCCATGGCTGACCTAAACTTTCCAAGATGGTCACTCACCCAGACCTTTGTTTCCTTTGTTCTTACTACCCACGATGTGAAAGTTTCCCTATAAGAATCATGTACACCCATTGTCTCATTGAATGTATGCTTGGTAAATTGCTGCCTGTATCTTCCCATGATCATGGTCTAAAATTAAATCAAATCCTGATCCTTTGACTCAGTTTTCACGTACCAGGAAGGTTATGTGATTCTGCACCATTCTGAAATGACCTGGTTGGGGTCAACTCTTAGCCCTGCCCCTTTTTTCCTATTTGGCTTGTGATACTAGCTTGATGTTTAAACCTTGTGTTGCTGTTTTCCATTATTTTTCAAAAATGTTGCGGCATGATGGGTCATAGGTGGTGCAGTGATGGTCAGAGAGGGGCATCTGGGCGTGGATATATTCCCTCCTCTTTTCAAGGAATTGGGCCACCGGGTCGGTTACTTCAGCTAGCCGATATACTTTAGCTTTGTCTGGCTGACCGCTCATTTGAAAATGACCTCAACTGTCTGTAGACAGTTGAACCGGAGCTGTTATTGGGATTATCTCTGTTGTCCCGAAAATCCTATTGTTTTTACAAAATGTCCGGACATGGGGAGGTGGAAGGCATAGACTGGACTCACATGTTTATGTTGCACCAGTGTCAACCATCATTGGTGTTATTTTGCTGAAACCTGCAGTCTGGGTTCTGTATGAGGTCCAGGGGTAATGCTGGCGGTTGACCCTTCCTGGTAGGGTCCTCTGGGCACCCCTAGTACCCATGGTTTGCACCCCCTCCCTCAACGGATTGGCTGGGCCTGTATGTTTCTGCTGCTGTGGCGGGTACCCATACATTCCTTCATTCCAGTTTGTTAGCCAGGGGTTTGTTGGGCACATCTGGTGAGTGCGCCCAAATTGGGAACATCCCCCGCAGCCTCTTTGTCTCATGGCTGGGGGTCTTCCTCCCCGGGCCCACCGTGGAGACCCATTGCTCCCGGCTGTTGGGCATAGACATTAATGATAGGTGGGCCTTGGGTCGGGGAAGCCTCATAGGGGCCCGGGCCTGGTGGGCGGGGGAGGGAGCCGGGGATCGGGCTTCTGGTATTTCTTCTGTGGGAACGTGTTCACGAGCGGCGGGTACATGCTCGATATCTTTTTGCTCTCCACGGTGATTTATTTCCAACCGATGAGTGCGCCGTGCCCATATGTGTTCGATGGAGGTATTATGACTCGGTTGTGTTACGATGTCACGATACGTTGACTCACATTCGACACCAGGAAGCCAGGAATGGAACGCGCGCCGCCATGTCGTTGGCGACGCTTTCTACTCGGCCTTGATGTCGGCTGCGCGACGCCTATCCAGTGTTAGCGCCTCAAAGCCTTTTCCAGCCTTTTCCCGGGCTGCTGATTGTATCGCATGCTGGGCTTATTACTCCTACTGCTCTTCTACCTGAACGAGGTCTCTTTTACGTGAACAAAGTCTCTTTTAGGAACGCTTTCTTATTCCTGTACCCAGCGAACTGGCATACTTTTTCTTTCAAACGCTACTTCAATCCTTTTCCAACAAACGCAAACTCTTTACGAACTTTACAAACTCTGTTCGAAAGGTAAAGTAAAATTGGGTTGAACACACAATCATTGACACAGTCTCTTCCACCACGACCCCCTGCCAGGGGCCATTTTGGGAATATTCCAGAACAGGAGTTCTTTGGCAAACCAACTCAGGTTTAGTTATTACTTCTGTGGAAGTGATAAAGTCTTTCTTTCAAAATTCGGCTTTCTCTACCTCTCGTATTTTGTTAAAGTATTAACGTTTTTATCCACGACAAGACCCAAACGAGAAAGTTCTATGAAGAATAACCGCCACCGAGCGGCCGTGGAGGCGAGGCTGGCCAGACTGTGCCACGGGGGATAGTCAAGGTTGGGTAGCGTGGGGGTTGACCAGGCTGGTCCTCATGGGAGCAGATATTTTACTAGAAGAACAGTGTTGAAGATCTGATCCCGTCTGACCACATCTGACGATTTCCACCCACAGGCCATCATAATCATTGCTATAACGGATCAGAACCATCCAAGAAAATCTTAAGATGGGCCGGATGTTGTCAGATCTCCAGCATGTACTGTTCTTATAATAAGAGATTACTTGTTCTATTATAAGGAATCAACCGTAACAAAATAAGCACAAACAAGAGAATTCAATAAATAACAAAGCGAGATGGACCCTGGAGCCCTTAAAGTAGAGCAAGAAAACATGGTCTTTGATCCTATCTTAAACTCCTCCTACAGGATATACTTTGATCCTATCTTAAACTCCTCCTACAGGATATACTTTGTGGGCGTTTTGTCGCTGTACGGCTACATTGTCTGAATTCATCAGAAGGTTGCTGCCTTTGTGGGCCCTATCTGGAAAAGCCCCGAAAGCTCTTTCTGGGGGCTTTCCAGCCCCGGGGCTGGAAAGCCCCCAGCAGCAGGTGCGGTCCCCAATGACCTCATCCTATGTTACAGCTTCATACCAGATAAGGCCCTTTGGACTGTAAAAAGAGAGCATATGAATATCTAAGAGTAAATACATTCTTTCTTTGTGTGGACTAACAGTATTATAAAAATGGTGTTATGTTGGTGTATAGAGGAACTGCATCGGGGACACTGCTAGTATAGAGACATGAGTATATCGTACAAAACGTGTTTGCAGGCACATTCTTAAAATGCCCCCTTTTTGGAATGTAGACCCCCTCCCTTTGACCTCTGTTCCACCCCCTGGACCTTCCCTCTACTCATGGGGGTTTGAGACTAGACCCGCCCCTTTAGGGTTGGCTCTACCGATGGCTAGGGTGTTCTCATTGGTAACAGGTACACAAGCTCCTATTGGTGGGGCTTAAACAATTACATTATTTTCTGTGAAACCATTATTTCTTAGATTATTTAAAATAGGATGAACATAAATGGCTAAATACCTTTTTAAAAAGTAGTTATTGCATTATCATTGTGTTATGATTTATACTGATTATCATATATAATCATAGGGAAATGATTTCCTTTTGCCTAAGATGCTTATGTAAGCATATTGCTAATTTCCCTCTGCTCAACTATTACGGACAAAAGTAGTTGCACAGTTGGGTCAAGGTGTGACACGAGTTAAGCCCTGGTAACCCATGTTCTAATGAGTGACCAGGCTGGTTAGGGTGGGAGATTCAGGGTCAAACCTATTGATGACTGAAGCCCACTTTTCATTGCTGCAGTCTCCTGAAAGAACTACAGGCCATCACGGCCCAAGGTGGCCCACTTGGTGTCAATGTGGCTCCCGGTGCCTGGACAGAATTGGGGGGAAAGGTTAGAAGTTAAAAGGATATGTTATTTAAGTTAAAGGTTATAAGTATGCTGCTCCTTCCATTTGAAACTCTTCAACTGGAAACTGAAGGATTCTATTTCTCTGACCAGTTGTTTAAATGTTAAGGACTTGGAACCGGCCAGCTCCAGGCAGTATCTGTTTCAACACTGCACTGTTCAAATTCATCTGGAGTCTGCTGTATGGTTGTGTATGAATGCCTCTGTTATATGTACTGCTTTGTTGTAATGCTCCTGGGCCATGTCCCTCTTGAAAGGAGGTTTTAACGTGAGTCCTGGTGTCTCTGTAGCGCACCAGCTGTGGGGGGAGGTTTTAACGTGAGTCCTGGTGTCTCTGTAGCGCACCAGCTGTGGGGGGAGGTTTTAACGTGAGTCCTGGTGTCTCTGTAGTGCACCAGCTGTGGGGGGGAGGCGGTGGCCAAGGCCTGGTGCGTGGATTGTGTGGAGGCCTTGTGCCAGGACTGTGTGGAGGCCCACAAGAGAGTCAAGCTGACCCGGTCCCACTGCATCCTGAACCAGCGCCCAGGTCAGTCCCACTCACACATGGCTGCATGACATCCAATGACGATCATTCATTTGACAAGCCTCAACTGCGCCTCATCATTTTACATTACCGTTGTTTTGGCTTGTAACCGTGTGGTCAACGTGTTCCAATTCCTAAAGCTGCATTAATTGTTGATAGACAGCCTCAACTGATTCACTCAACATGTCTGCATGACTGTAGGCTTGGTTTAAACTAGGCCTGGTTACCCTAGTCCTGGTTTAAGAACGCTGTTTGTCCTCATAGCGGACTTCCCAAGGTCGGATTCGGCAGCCAGATCCATTTTCTGTCCCATCCACCACAAGGAGGTTCTCCAGCTCTACTGCTTCACCTGTGAAGTTCTCACCTGTCGAGACTGCCAGCTCATGCACCACCGCACCCACGAGTGTGTATCACTTATTAAGCAGACCGTAAATACAGACCTGCCCGTGGTGGACCAGGTGAGGGCTGTGTCTCTTAGGTTTGACCCTTTGCTTCCTCTTCCCACATGCCCCTCCAGCTTCCAGTTTGTCTCCAAGGCGTACCAGAGCATCAGGAAGCAGATGTACAGTCTGTTGAGACCCGTAGACAAGCAGACGGAGATGGCTATGCAGAGCATTCAGGTCATGAGCTCCAGGTGAGACTTGTTCTCTGTTGGCTACGCTACTGTTGATTGGTTGTTGATGTGGAATGAGTGTTGATCAGGTGGAACACTGCAGCACAGATGTGGTTGAATAACTATTGGACAGATGATGGGTGATGTCAAACAAGACGATGATGATATTAATTTATATGATTGCTGTCAAGGTCCTCAAAGTCATAAAATACAAGAGCAAACTATATGACAAATGGGAGCATCTTCAATCGATACAAATTTGTATCAGTGGTTGAAATGGAAGTTGAATTGTGTTGTGTGTAGTTGGGAAGGTTTTGAAGTGAAGTGAATTTCTCCACCTACAGGTTGAAGGACATACAGTCCAGCAAAGCAAAATTGAAGCTATCATTTCAAACACTAGTGAAAAGCTTCTGCCTACAATTCAAACAGAGATTATCCCAACACTTTGAGCAAGTCGTGGTAAGAGAAACATTTTCTTATTTTCCCAAAATATAAAATTCCAACCTTTCTGAATCTGCATATAGTTTGGTTAGATAAGAGAACACCTAATTAATCCTGCAAGGCAGACTCGGCTGACACCGCAGACACATTGCATCTGTTCCAGGCCATTTATAAGTCTGAGGAGGAGATCCTCAAGAGCACGATGCAGGGCCTGTTGGAGAAGGTGGAGGACTACACCATACGTATAAGAAAGATTGAGGAGGACGCAACGGACATCAAATCCCTGCTGGCCCGCAAAACCGAGGTAGCACACAATGAAACATACGCTCGATATGTATAACATATACTATTTTACTATTTAGTCCTTTATCAGACATATTGGCTTAACCTTGGGCTGGGTTTAGAGTCCAGCCACCACACCATCCTGCCCTGTATGTCATGAGCTGAAGACGGGTCTGTTCGTCCTTTTAGATGAACACTTGGTCAAAGTGGATTCTGACCCAGGAAGTAAGTCCTCCTAAGCTCATGACCAAGGCCACCATCACTATCAACACCGCCATCTGGAAATCCATCCTCTCTCTCGGTGAGTACAGTCCTACCTGGAGAGGACCGAGGTTAGGGGTTGGTTGTGGAAACGATCTGTGAGAGTAAAACCCTTTCACAAGCGTACACTTTGTTCCGTTCAGACCCCTGGTGTGCTGTAACCGCTGGTAAATACAGCAGTCGACCAAAACTAAAGCAAACCCTTGCGTGGTCTGATTGGTCCCACTTTCAGTGAGAACGCAATCCAACCCAAAGGCAAGAAATACACCAAACCTAATGCATGATGAGCCAGCTCCGTGGGCAGTCGTCCATAGGTACAGAAGGAACATAAATAGATTCCATTGTTTAAGCCAAGGGTATGAAAACAACAATCATGATCCACAGCACATCACGCAGAGACGCTCTGTGTTTTTTATTAGGCATCTGGATACTTACTGTAATTGTTAGGATTCGTATTATTATCTTGGAATCGGTAAGGCCTATAGCTCAGCCCAATTGCACAAACGTCTTTGATTATGGCGATGACATGCGTGTTCCCGGTAATCAGGTGTCGTTCAGATGGGAAGCCCTGCCATCATGATGAATGAATGATGTGTTGCGCTGCAGTAGACAAATTCCACAGTGCAGGTCATAACGCTTTTGCTGCTTTTACTTGTGTTCTTAGAACCAACATCTTCCTCATTCTCATCAGGTCTGTATCTCTCCAGTAGATAATCAGTATGTTTGGGACTAGAATAGTCTAGGACTAGTCTACAAAACGAGCTGAGTTCATGTCTAGGTGACTGTTATTACTAGTGGTTTGAAGGGTGATACCTTCACCTTCCCCAAGAGAAGGTGCTGCCAAGGACTGGCCGCAGACACTGATATCTGCTGGAGGTGCAGTCTCACCTGTTCATGTGTTGGTTGTTCTTTTGCAGGTGAGATTCAGGTGTCTTATGTTCCTTTCGCCTGCAACGAAAGCAACTCTCCAGAAGTGCTTACCCACAGGTCTCCAGAGCAGCCAGGCGCCACCGCAGAACCGTCTGCAACCGCCCGCATCAATCCCCCTCCTCTGCCCCTCACGGCCCACGGCCCCGCTCCGCCCCAACATTCAGCCAATCATGCTTCAGTTTTGGGATCAGCCGGGTCTAATCTGCCTTCCTTTCCCCCTGGGCAATCAAATGTATGGTATGATGCCCCCACCACACAGTCTTCATCCAGCTCTGGTTTCCCACCAGTACATCAGCAAACCAACCATCAATACCAGAACCAGCAGTACAGCCAACAGCTGACCAGCAGTGTCGGGTCGAGCCTTCAGAGCTCCAGCAATTTCGAGTCGAGCCTTGAGAGCCTCGTCAATGTTGTGTCGGGCCTTCAGAGGACCAGCAATGTCGGGTCGGGCCTTCAGAGGACCAGCAATGTTGTGTCGGGCCTTCAGAGGACCAGCAATGTTGTGTCGGGCCTTCAGAGGACCAGCAATGTTGTGTCGAGCCTCCAGAGGACCAGCAATGTTGTGTCGGGCCTTCAGAGGACCAGCAATGTTGTGTCGAGCCTCCAGAGGACCAGCAATTCCAATAAGTCCTTGGTGGTACAAAATGCACAGCCTCTACCTCTTAAACATTCTGCAGAACGCACACCGAGCGGAGCTCACACCTCTGTGGCCCCAGCCCAGCCGGCCAGCCAGCCGTCCTTCTGTGTCCTCCCCATTGGGACTAACTTTTACCCCGTAATAGCTTCTACCAGCGTCATGAAGGACAACATGGGCTGCGCGGTGGCGGGGCCAAACGAGAACTTCATTATGATTGGGGCGCCCATTGTGTCTAGTCAGCCCACGCTGGTGTTAGACCAGCACTGTGATCCTTTGCCCCCAGTAAACGGCATGCCGAAGGCCACCAAAGGTCCGCCGCCATCGTTAAAGGCCTTGCCCTGTCCTGCTGCTGGTTACAGCTCCAGCTACTCTAGGGGCACTAGCCATGATGTAGAGGTTCCTGCCGGGCACATGACTCATTACCAGATCCAACCGGTCACCAGTGTCCCTAGTCTGCCATTCACACCCCCATCAACGCAGCTGCACTGCCCCCAAGCCGTTGCTCCCTCCAGATCTGAAGGGATCAGGGCGAGGAACCCGCTTCTGTACCAGATTATCTTGGAAAGTGGCTCAGGCAGTGGCAACACCGCTGACGCTTTAACCTCTGGCCCTGTGCATACACAGCCTAGCCCGGACTCCAAAGACGCGCCGACCACCAAGACGGTGAAGGCCCTGGCGGACTCTGCCTGTGACGTCTCCTCCAGCCAGGGTTCAGAGAAAAGTTTGCAGGCTCCTAACATCCAGGAGAACGAACTGACCTCCACCGTTTCTGATGCCAAGTCCTTCCAAGACGTCCCTTCTATTGTTTCTGAGCGGTTATCAGTCTGTGAGGATGGAGGCGGGCTCTCGGACACCAAGGATGTGAAACGGCCAACGTACTCGGGCATGACGGAAACGACCCCCGCCTCACCGGCCTCCCTGCTGTGCGAGGACATCTGCCTGGAGCCCCCCATCTTACATCGGGAAGTGGGCTGTACGCAGGCGGTAGGGGCTTCAGCAGAGGATCCAGCCAGTCCTGAATCTCCAGAAGAGGACCCGGTCAGTCCAGAGCCGCTCGGTGAGGAACCGAGCGAGGAGGACCTTGTGGAGGTCAGCGGTCCGGCTTCAACAGAGGCTCCCTGCAGTTATTCGCCGGTGGTGACTCTGTTCCGCCTGCCGCTCTCCTCGCTCGCGCCCGGACGCCCTCTGCCACGCTTCCTCATCCATGCTGGAGACACGGAGCAGGAGATGTACCTGGAGGAGATGATCGAGGACCACCTGGTAGGAAATGTTCTACCCCGATCCATCCATGTCAGCCAATCAGGGGGCGGGAAAGTGGTTTGGGTGTTTGACTCCCAGCCGAAAGGTTCTGGGATCGATCCCCAATGTCTGCCTGTAGGCCTCCTATAGCAAGACGCTCTGACCCCTACCTGCTCCTTGATGGATCTGAACCCACTGGCTGAGAGCTCCACAATCATCCTTATCCCAACAGGTCTCAGATGAAGACGCAGTAGAGAATCACAATCTGTATAGCCAAGGATCCTTAGTGTCAATATTTGGACATTAGACAAAAACTAATTGTAGAAGTAATGAGCAGAGTTTGATGGACACCCTCTCACACCTCGACCCCCTGTGGAGATGGGCCCCTGGTCCAAATACTTTGTGCAGTAAAATAAGGGATACATTCTTGTTACCATTGCAGAAAATGGGATAATTAACATTATGTATTTTATTATATATATATATATATATTAATACAGTATTCCCCTTTTTCGAACGTAATAATCAAGTGAAACCAGACGAGGCATGTTTACCCCCCCCCCCCGCGGCCCACAGGGAACCCGAGGAACTTGAAGGAATTGACCCAGAGTTTCTTGCTGTGTTGCAGTCACATGACGGGGACCAGGATGACGACCTGCAGCCTCCGTCAGCGCCCGGCTCCCCCGAGCTCCGCCCGCTGGTCTGCGCCTGCTGCCGTGCTCCGTCCTGCCAGCTCCGCTGCAGCCAGTGTGAGCGCAGCTTCCACAGCGACTGCCACGTCCCCCCTGGGGTTCTGCCCAGGTAAGAGTGAGGGGCCGCCTGTCCCCGGGCTCCCCCAGAGGGGTCCAGACCTAACCCTCCTGGGTGGTTGTTGTTTGAGTCTTGTGTCCCCGGGCT
>JAOPJO010031750.1:0-10468 GCA_027123675.1 Molva macrophthalma
ACACACACACACACACACACACACACACACACACACACACACACACACACACACACACGCACGCACGCACACACACATGCTGGTTCAAATTTGAGATATGAATTGAACAAGAATACAATTCCGATTGAAGGTGGATCTCTCATCTATAATTATGTTAATTAGTTCTGTTATGAAATGCTAATAAAATCATTCGTACATTTCGCCTGTAGTTTTTGACTTTTTTTGTGCTTCAGGGTCCCACTTAATAACTGCTGTAGTAGGCTATGCTATAGTATAATATGGTATAATAGAAAAAAAGGGTTTCAAGTTTGACAGCAAAATGTTTGAGCTCCAAACAAATGCTGGGGGCAGAGTTATTTTTATGTTACAAATCGAATTTCATACATCACTATAGTCATAAACTCCGACTACAACGTGATTTGTTCCTTTAAGTCTTTCATTAACTTCCGGTGACGACAACAGACGTAATTGTATGCGTCATTTGAACACGAGCAACACGGTTGCTGCTTGTTTTTAGCTTATGGTACGTTTAGTTAAAGCAAGCTGTTGAATGCGTGTCGTCGGACAGTACTATCCTTCCGTTTTTTGTTAGTAGATTGACATTTGAATCTGCGTTTATTATATTTGATCGCGTTGCGTTAGAGAAGTTTATTGACCTGCTAACAGGCCAAAAACATTTGGTAACACACCGCGACAACAATGGAGGGCAGCGCTAGTGTTAGAAGAGCACTGTGTGGAACCCTTGTCGCTTCTAATGTGACCACAGTGGCCCTGCGACAGCAACCCGAAGAGCAGGGGATACACAGTCGGAAAGTTCTGGACGAAGAAGAATACATTGAGGTAACTGGTGGATTTCTTGTTGAGAGGATATGGCTGACGCCATTTCTGGCTGGTCGATCTTTTTTATAGCAGGTCTTGCATTACGTCACACATTATAGTTTAGCGCCCTGCTTTGGCCAATCAGGTCTTAAAATTGTATCATTAAAGTTCACATTTATTGTTATTCAGAACATGTATTCAAGGTGACAGCGTTCCACCGGTGGTGTCAGTACGTTGGCGTGGTCTGCTCATGGTTAAAGGGCTATGCTAGACCCTCAGGCTGCAAGATGGGTTGATCTGGATTGTATTAGGTCCAGAGATAATTTAATTTGACTAATATAGTAGTTTGTAATATCGATTTTTCAAATGTTCCAAACAACCTTTTTGCTTTGTCATTCGCAGAGTTTAGAGAAGATTATCCAGAGGGACTTCTTCCCAGACGTCACTAGACTCCAAGCCCAGAAGGATTACCTGGATGCAGAGGAATGTGGTGACCTTGGACGGATGAGAGAGATCTCCATCCGTTACGGCTCATCTTTAAACAAGGCAACACCACGGTCCACTGCCCCATGTAAGAATTGTTACTTACTACTGCGTACTATTGTACCTAACAAGAGAAGAAGGCTTAACGGGTTAGGTGTTTTACAGAGTATGTGTGCAGTCGTTGTCCTTTACGCAATGACCTCTCTGAAGGCATTGAGGTGTGTTTAAAAAATGTACTGTTTCTTTGTATCTTATGTTGTGAAGATGTCACGCCTGCTAGTTTTGAGACGCCGTTAGGACATGCTGGATCTCCATCCTCCATCAGTGGCAGGACTGCCCCCAGCATCAAGAGTGGAGACGGAGGTGAGTAGAGGGCTCATATGGTTCAGGTTGTTCATAGTAGGAGTGCTGGTGATTATGGACCTTTATCACCACCATGGGATGGTATATTGGATGTTGAGACATTTAAATAGAAGATCAATTATGCTATTATGCCAGTAAAGATTAACACCACAAACCAAGAGATCTGAGGATGAGGTGTGATTGGATGGTGATGCGTCAGTGGGAGAGGAAATCAGTGTCTCGAATAAAAACGCTTTGTTCTATGCCAGAGTTGCTTCAATGCATCAATTCAGAACCGTTTTTTAACCCTTATATCTATCTACTCAAGGCAAGATATCTTTCCGTATGGGGATGAGACCCTAACAGGCTAGACATAAAAAGGGACTGAATTTACTCAATATACAATTCTCTCAATCTGTACTTATTTTAATGGTAAAAGAGTTTTCTAGGATGTGAAATTACTTGTTGAATGATTGTATTTCCCTGTAATTATTTGCTACCATTTGGGACACAATACACTTTAACCAAATGTAACATAATAAATGCTTTACATAGTTAACAACACAGCCTTCTTTACACTGCTTGTGTTTCTGCAGAGGGCAACGAGAACAGAGATCTGCCCTGCCTGGATCGTTTCCTCGCCAAGAACACCAGCGAAGACAATGCGTCATTTGAGCAGATCATGGAGCTGGCAGAAGACAAGGAGAAGCTGAGACATGCATGGTTATACGACGCAGAGGCTGAGTTCAAACAGGTATGTGCATTCCAATTATTTCCTTAATATTAACTTGAACAAAATGAATAGTTGAATGCTCATGATACATAGTTTGTATTGTATTTAAATTACATACGTAGTTTAAATACAAAATGGTACGATCCTTTCTTTAGCGCCGTGAAGAAAACCTGGCCTTACCCTCAGCAGAGAAGATGGCGATCGATTGTGTAAAAGCTGGCTTGGAGACCTGGGAGTACAAAGCAAAGAATGCCCTAATGTACTACCCTGAGGGTGAGAATGGTTACTCAGCGTCACGGCCTTACTTGGGCTGTTTATGCTAGCAGTAGGCCTTCACTGTCGAGGAAATGAAGTACTGAGAAAGAATAAGACTATATATTTTATATGATTCTGCATATATTTAATACATGATTGTGTGTGTATCTATGTATGTGTATGTGTGTGTGTATATATATATGTATATGTTTTTGTTTGTTTAACCAGGGGTTAAAGATGACGATCTGTTCAAGAAGCCACGGGAGGTGATTCACCAGAACACTCGCTTCGTTGGAGACCCGTTCAGCAAAGCCCTCAACAAAACCCAGATCCAGCAGGCTGCGGCCCTCAACGCACAGGTACACACAAATGTGTTTTCACGAAAAGTGCAGAGGGTTGTTTATAGATAAACCAGAATTTTTTTTTACCATTTTGAAAAAGCAAAGAATTCCACATTTTCAAGAAATCTGATTACTGCCTATACAATGCTTTCCTGTTTTCCATAACCACGGTCTAAGACCTGTAAGCATGTCAGATGGTCTATTGCCATAAACTGTTTATGTCCAATAACGGGGTTATTCACGTGAATGCACTTGTTGATAAAAATGGTCACTGTTAAGAGAAGGAATGCACGAGATGGCGAAAAAGCATCCCAAGCGGCTGCAGCTAATGTAAACGCTTGCCCCCCAGTTTAAACAGGGTAAAGTGGGACCAGATGGGAAAGATCTCATCCGCAATGACTCCCCGATGGTCAACGGATACGGCTTCGAAGGATCTCCCTCCCCAGCACCTGGTAAGGGGCTGTTGAAATGACGCTACGAGTTCCATCCGAGTTGTGCAGAAAACGTCAGTGGCTAATGCAATAGTCTTACCTTTGGTCAGTTGACAGTAACTTTACCAAACTATGTCACCTGTTAAGGTGTAGCGGACTCCCCACTGATGACCTGGGGTGAGATCGAGAGCACCCCCTTCCGTCTGGATGGATCCGACACCCCGTATGCAGAAAGAAACCACGGCCCCTCCTTTAAGGTGCTCAGAAAGTGTCCCAGAATGTTTAATTGAATCAGTGTTTTGAATTAATTGAAAGTTTTTTTAGACGCTAACCCTTTCTCTGTGTTCTACTCCATAAGATTCCAGAGCCAGGGAGAAGGGAGCGCTTGGGTTTAAAGATGGCCAACGAGGCCGCTGCCAAAACCCGCGCCAAGAAACAGGAGGCCTTGAGGAAAGTGACGGAGAACCTTGCAAGGTAAATACATCGGCACTTAATCAAACGAAAAAAATATTTACTGTTTTGCTTCACCGTGGCCGTGCCCTGCTTTACACAAATCTGATTTAACATAAATCAATAATAGTAGATGAATGACCCGTTGACAAATCCTGCTGGTATTTTGACAGGACCTAAAGTACTGCTACCACTGAGATTTTGTTTCTGCACAAACTTAACATTGTTTGCCAAGTGAACCATACAGTTGAATAACACAGAAGCTCATAAACTGGTAATAAATATATCGACACTGAGATTTTGACTGTTTAAATAACAACTACATTAATAGATTGTTGTGTTCTACATTGTTATTTGTGTCATGTGCTTAACCAATGGTTTTGAACATCAAGCTGAAATTGCAAGAATGGTAAATTAACATCCGACAGAGTTTATCGTGGTCTATCAAGTGATTTCTCAGTTGGAACACAAGCTACTAAATGGTATACATGCTCCCCAAATGAGGAACATGATAACCAAGAGAACAGCCAGAGTGGGAAAAGCACAATTGTGTAATGTATTGCGGTTGAAGCTTTGTGTTGGCTAATCCCCTTGTAGCAATAACAACACTGAACCGCACGGTGACGTATTAAAATCATCTCACCGAATTGTACCCGTTTGTTTTTATCCTCACAGTTTAACTCCCAAAGGCCTCAGCCCGGCTCTCACGCCGGCCCTTCAGAGACTCGTCAACCGGACCTCCAGCAAGTACACAGACAAGGCCCTGAGGGCGAGCTACACACCGTCCCCGTCACACAGTGCCAGCGGCTGTAAAACCCCCCTGAGTGGCCCGTCCACCCCTATAGCCACGCCCACCAAGGCCAAGACCCCCAGCTCTCAGGACACGTCCTCGCTCACAGACAATTTGCTGCAGCTGCCCAAGCGAAGGAAAGCGGCCGACTTTTTCTAACGGGGAACGACTTCTACAGGAATACCACTGTAGGGCGCTAGACCTCGTTTTGCGATTCGATCGTGCTGATCAAAGCGATATTCTGCCGTGGAGAACCTCCGATGTGGTGAAACATTTGTGCGTCTTTTACTCGCTTACGTGCTTTTGTTAACTGAACCTTTTGAACTCTCGAATCTTTCATTTGAATGCTTTCTTTTTAATTAATTTTGCCATCTGCCTAGGTTTCTCCTTTTGTAGATAGTTAGTGTCACAACAAAATAATATATGTCCTGCTTACATTAGGCATGCTTATTATTGTTCCATAAGTTATGTTTTCAAATAAAAGTGCTGTGGAGTGGTTCAGAATATAATGATTCCATGTAGTGGCTGTAGTGCACAATGTCAGATGTGCCAAGCACAAACCACAATCAGTTGAGTTACCACAAACAAACACTGCTTGCCCCATCTGCAACAATGTTCGAAAACATTCCAAAATGTGTTTTTTCACGTGAAATGACATTCCCACTGCCATTTTTCATTAAAGATGAAATGTGAGGCCCCAATGAAAGACATTTAATTGATTAATGTTTTCGAAACATGCAATTATCAATATGGAAATGTTCCACCTTGTGTGGATAATACAATTGTATTTGTTCTAGTTACTTTCTACAATGTGACTTAATTTGAAGTATTTCAGGATAAAATGTATGAGTGTATATTGGAGCTCCTTTATCCACAAACGTTTATAAATTCGTTGTAAAAACGTTGCTTTACAATTCATGGTGACTTTAAATTCTGTGCATATACCATTATAACAGGCCTTCAGCCAATAGGTATAACGATTCAGGTGGGGTCATGCTCATGTGTGTAGAATGATGCACTCAGTTTATTATTTATTCCATAAATGTGAGTATTTGGAAGTCTTTGGACGGCATATATGGTATATACAAAAGGAACACTTTTGTACCCGTGAAACAAAGAAAACATTTATGAAGGTTTAAAACTCAATATTTGAACAGCTCGTTTAAGGGAAGTCATTGGGATTTATCTCAACCTGATTTAATCAGCTTCTATGTGATTTCTACGTGCCTCAGCAGAAATCCTATTAAAAATGGCCAGCAAAAATATTGACATAACTCACTCGTAGGTGTAAACGCAAGGGCGAGATACCCAGAAATTATATAACGCCCATACACCATATCCCCAATGGAAATACATTCACTACTGAATCACAGCTATTGTGTGTGATGAACTCCGCCCAGGCCTCCCACAGATGACTCGCTCTGCTGCGCGTTGGGCTCCTCAACGTCGGGTTGTTGTGATGGGAGGACGCCGCCATCTTGGTTCAGTACGGAGGACGGTAGGCGTATACCAGCTAGCTAGCCATAGCAGCCTCTGTAGATTAACTTTAATCTATGACTGTGTCTGTTGAGAGTGTGGCAGGAAGACCCGACTGCATCACATCGCTGCTTTAATGGACCTGGAATGGGTACACGGTTATTAATAGTATTATTATTTTGGCGCTAACAGGTTCGAGGTGGGCGGCCGCGGTGCGGATCTCTCGGGTGTTTTATTTCTGAGTAGATGAGTTACTATGAATGGAGGATAAATGTTGCCGAAGGCTGACAGCAGCAGTTTCGTTTTCTTCTCTTTTCTCTTCGCCCTCACGCTAACGGATCCACCGAAGACAGGTAATTTAACTCCTAACGCACACGTTGGCTTTCAAGTGCTTGACGTCAACATGTACGAAAAGGGAAACTGTAAATTGCGGATCAGTGGTGAGAAGTACGAACGAGGCCTCCTCCAGAGATCAGCGGACTCGATGTTCTCCTCATGCCGCGGCGTGCGTCTGCAAAGCAGGGCGCGTGTTGCGTTGTTCTCGTGTACAAAAGGTTAAAGATGGTGCTTTTGATATTATGCATATGAGCTGTCTATTGCCCTGCATCACAAAGCTATTTATCCATAATAACATCATTTGTTAGAAAATAAAACAGCAATAATATAAACGAATTATTATTGGAATTTGTACGTATTATCTAGATGTAAAACATGTAAAGCCTTGACAGAAAGATAGAGATTGGACAACCAAATCTTGCTCAAAACATGATAAGCACGTGATGTTCATTTAGCTAAAAAGCACAGGCCAGAAGCTAAAGCTCTCCTTACAAGGACTACATGTTGTGTCTTGAATGTCACTAGTAGTGTTTATTTTGGCAAAGTAGTAGCAGTTTACCAATCCCAAATCCCTGTGTCTTTGAAAACACATGAGAGTTAAACAGTGGGGCAAAAGACTCAACAAGGGGTAACGTTATTGATGATACAGGCAAGCATCTCCATCCCATGGGGTTTCAAGCGACGTTAATATACTCCACGGCTCCTGCTTTTGCATGCTCATGGGTTTATCTCTCCATTTAAAGCACATGTTTAGGGCAGGACCTTCAGTTCAATAACCATATGGACGGTTAAGCCCCAATACCTGGGGATCACCCAGAGGGTTACATGCTCAGCTGATGGATGGTATCTGGCTGACCTCTGCATGCTGTTGCAGCTGTGTGTCGTACTTTACAATCTCTCTTTATTGCCTGCGGGGAACAAATGTTTAGGGCCGGAACTAATGATTGTTTTCATTGTCATTTCATCCGTCCTTTTTTGAAGCCATTAATCCCTTCGTGTAGAACATGAGGTAAATAATGGTGATTGGATAATAACATGACTCACTAGACCCCAGCGTGAAAATATGGTAGTTAGACGAGACTCTCGTTCGGAAGGCATCCATTCAGATTCTATCATTTCTGAAGTTATGTTTGGTATTTACCATCGAACATTACCAAAAACGATTCGTAGACCAAAAGCAAACAACTTTGACATTTGATTGATATGCCAACTCGTCAATAACAAAGTCAATAACAAAGTCATATGGTGTTATATCGTGTCCCGTAGCAAAGTTGAAGAGGATGCGCCACAGTAGGCCAGGGCAAAACACAGGCCCCCAATGCCCTTGTGTTCCGTTTAATTTCAATTCGTGTCGACATTAGTTTCAATAAAATAGGAAGGTGTTAGTTAGCATGAATGGTGTAGCAATATAATTACGACACATCTTTGTTTTCTACAACATGGAGATTCTTTGCGACCATGGAAGGAGATTCAGACGACACCAGAATAGCTAGATGCATTGTCTTGTTACCATGGCTGCTCTTCTGTTTATGAAAAGAATGAATGCAATACAAACTTGATGGACAGGCATGGTTCACCAGGAAGAACAGCTACTTTACCAATGTGGTTGTTTAGCTGTCATAGTCATCGGCAGATGATTTCTGATCCAGGTGCGATGGGAGGTAGATATATTGGAAAGACTATCATCTCACTTTGTGCTTGCATTAACTGGGGATCCTGTTGCATACTTCATGAGCCCCTTACACAAGGCTTTGATCAATAACCTTGAGGTTTTGGAAACAAACCAGTGGATGCATTTTTCTGAATATTTGCTGATTAGCCATGTACCCAAACATTGTACAGAGTGCCCACCATAACTCATGTCAACTTTAGAAGCATGTATTGATCTTATTCAGAACATGGGCATACATCTTCTTTTTTTTAAGGATTTTTAGGTGTTTACTGTAGTATAGATGTAGTAGTCTGTACTAAAAACTTCAAATAAATAAAAATAAATATAAGAATGAATGTATAATTTCCTGTGGGAAGGCTGGAAGCATTGCCCTGTGTTTCAGAGGTTTTACCTGTTTCCATTCGGCATGTTGTGTACTTTGTATCATATATTCACCATCAACTACTTCAACAAAACAAACATGGCAGTTGGCTATCAGTTAACCTGAAAATGTATAATGTATACGTGTCAACATATACTTTTGAATATGTGTATATACTTGGGTCTTAAATAACGCAATCACCTTGTAATGTTCCGCTTTAGGAGTGAGCAATGCGCCGGGCTCTGCTACAAACTCGCTTAACAAGCAGTTTTTTCTGATGACATAACATTGTGACTTTGCAAATATAACATATCACTTTCCCAAAAGCACGTAATGTCAAGGCCTAGTTGTATACTTTTTCACATGCGCACTTGGGTTATGTATAGTTGTTTTCTGGTTTGAATGGCTAGGAATTTTTCACTTCAGTTTGCAAAGTCACCCTTTTCAATTCAGAAGTTACAAATGTAGAAAAGACAAAGGTATAAGACAAGCCCATCATTCATCCAATTAGTTTCCAGGACTCCAGCTCGACATTCCCTATAAAAGAGGCCTTATCCCTACCATCACTCCTTTCACAAACAATATCTTGCACCATAAAGAAGTTAAACACTACACCTTGCCTAATTTAAAATAATTTGCTCATGTGAAACTGAATCAGCCTCATGGATAGGCTGATAGCTAGGCGTATACCACTAGATAAAGTGGGTAGTGTTGTCCAAGTTCTGCTGTACTGTTGGAGCTTCAAAGCTAGCATAGTTTAGGTCAACCAGGCTGCTGAAACAACAACCATTACCCTTAAATAGTTTCGGCTGTTTTTATGGAGACAGGAGAAGCAGGAATTCTCAAACAAAGACATTGGGTGTTAAAGGCAGGCATTTTTGTTAAATGGGGTGGTCTAAAAAAACAGGATTTCCACAATACGGTGTGCAACTGTTAAATTAAGAGAAGACGGTCAGTGGGCGACCTGGACAATCTCCTTGCCTTTTTATGGTTTGCTTCAATACAGATTAGTGTATAAATAAGCACCACTAAAGGTGGACAGATTTAAATAAAGGATAGTGGCATTCTATTTATTTTAATTTGATTTGTTTCAGGTCCGCAGCTTGCTGTGGCCAGATTATTGGCAGGTAAGCGGTACATACGTAATACTAAAGTACAAGCTGGTGGCCTTCGCTGCCTGATTTGAATAAATTAATTAATATATATGGACCATATATAGGGACCATTATAGGATTATCTTTTCCCCAATGTTCGACACAAGCATTGGGGAAAAGATATCCCTATTATGGTCTAACAAGGAATTCATTTCAGATTTCAAAACAAACAATAACTTCATGGCAATGTGATGGATGATGGTTGTTTGACCCCATGTTAGCCTGTCGCGGGCAGCTCTGATGCAGTCGCATGTCTCATGTGAACCAGCCGTGGTGCTGAGCCGTTGGCCCACTTATAAACCCCCTGTTACTGAGGGATATGTTAACACGAGGTCTAGAGAGGGGCTATATAAGTGCAGGGGAGGTCTACGCCATGAACATTACTGTTGCCGGGGCAACACAGCGGTAAATAAACCATGTTTACACTGTAACATGATCCTTATTGTTTTTCAAGATTTGTTTGATTGAAAATAATGAATCTGTGTTTAAATGTATGATTATTTCCATGGCACACACTAGTCCTCTATCTCCGAGTCATGATTCGTCAACATTATGAGCAAGTGTATTATGCACTAAAATATATATTTTTGAAATGGATAACATTGTGTGCTGGTTTTGTTTTAAATCATACATGAGTTTAGTGTCTCTACTTTGAATGGCAATTCAACCAACGTTCCAATATCCATAACAACATCCCACACACACACACACACACACTAGCTGACGTTAATGTTTTTTATATTGTCTCAGACTAGGGGATTGTGTGTGTGTGTGTGTGTGTGTGTGTGTGTGTGTGTGTGTGTGTGTGTGTGTGTGTGTGTGTGT
>JAOPJO010031788.1:0-10461 GCA_027123675.1 Molva macrophthalma
CACACATTAGCTAGAGACTTCATTCCAACTTTTCTAATCAAAATACTTTATACTTTTTTAGATATCCAACTTTCAAAACCTTATATTCTATAATGGAAGGGGCGAATGGGCAGACAGCGAAGCCGTCCGCCCATTCTCTGACACTTCAACTACTTCAGACTTTGCACTTTGCACAACAGCACTGACTGCATTTTCTGCAGGAAATGCTTTTCCTAGTTTTCATTCATATCTCATATAGGAAAGATAATGATTATACTTTCTTTATATGTACAGTATATAATAATTATATTTCCTTTAAACATACAGTACATTTCTCCCATACTGCCAGCTGGGAAAACAACTCCAATCAAGCCACTTTTGTAGGCACCATGATGCAACACTGTTAGCTTCCTGTAAGTGCTTAAAAATAGGTTCTGGTTTGAGTTTCGTTATCAGTGAAAAAGGTAGTGAAGCAGTGTTGTATTTCAACAGATCAGGACTGAGAGCTCAGACAACAGCAGAAAGGATACCACACACAAGACTGGGGACAGGTGCCCAACAGGTAAGCAATTTGCTCTAGTTATTCATTGTATATTTATAACAAACTGTAATATGGTCAAAATGGTTTGGTTTCATTACATATTTGTATATTTTCTAATAATCAAATTACTTATATTTAATATTCAATGTTATTTACAGAAGATTGAGAAGATTTTTATGTATTGAGCAAATATGTTTTTTGTTTTGATTTTCCTAGGTTGACCATGTCGGGAAACCATCAAATAAGCTTATTAGTTCTCCTTTTAATCCTCCCTCCTTCTGAATCAACTATTCCAAAGCTCAATTCAATAAAAGACCTGAAGACAATTGAATTTGGCCAATCGGTGCCCGCCCACAGCCTTGTGCTGCTCCACTGGTTTGCCAACACCATAGAATTGGACAACAATGATGCGATAGAGCTCACCTTTGAAGCAGACCAGGGAGATTATGGCACTCATCACTACGGAAACTATGAGAGAGTCCTGGATCCACTGCCCCGTGGCCACCAGTACTACACCCTCGGTAACCTCAACCACATGAACAACAATCAGAGAAACTTTGTGAGCCTGCCCTCATATATTACCGGTCAGCTTAACAACCTCATGGTGTATGAGGAAATGAACAGGGATCGCATCGTATTCAGGCTTCGGAACCGGAACAGTGACAACACTATCGACCAGGTGTACATCACACAGCACTATGAGGCCAACCAGCGGCGAGGGACCATGTATGACCCGGAGCACACCTACCAGATCACCACCAACCTCTTGAGGGAGCTCAGAGTCTTCTCCTTGGACCAAAGTGAACTGTTTGAGCTGTCAGAGATTAGAGACCACTTCAGGAGCGGCATCAACGACCACGAACTTCGCTCTTTAAGAAACAAGTGGGGCGAGCTGGCGTGTCTCGGACTGCTGGTGTTCATCGTGATCAGCGAGAAGAATTTGCCTCGCAAACCCAACAGAGCTCGAGCACCTCAGCATCCTCAGCCTAACCATCAACCAAAACAAAACCTTCCACCGAAACAAGCAAGCGCAACTCGGCACACAGTTGTGAATATTCCAGATTACAATCCCTCACGCAAGTTCATGTATCATCCTCAGGGCATTGACTTTCAGCAAAGATCCTCCTCAAAATCCCAGGTACGGAGCCAGATGACACTGGAGGTGAAAGCTGGCAAAAAAGGGAAGGCCAACATTCACTGGCGTGTCCCACACCATATTCTACAGGGAAGATTAATGTTGGTGCTCTACAAGAATGACCTGGACACCAGTAGGATCCTTATCAAGAGTACTAGGGAAAATTGGGGAAGCTTTGAAACGTCGGTTCCACTAAACAAAGGCCTTCAGGTCAGGCTCCACGAAGTCAGAAGATTTTGCCTTTGCTTTACCAGCATGGGAGACGAAATCAGCAGGGGTCCCGAGTATCATAACGCCCATGCAGAAACGCTGGTCCCTATTGCGGGCTTTGATGCAAAGCTAAATCTGTTTGTGAAAGATGGCACAGCCTGTGCTCGCTTGTACATCCCTGAGATGTTAACCGACTGGAAAAAAGTTTTCAGGAAGTCTTGGGTAGGCTTTTACACCTCTGAAAGGAAACAAACTAATCAATATGAAACGTGGCAATGGCAATGGGCTACGAAATTTGTTGAAGAAGACACTTTGAATCTATACAACATCTATGAATACCACTCAAGCGTGGCTGTGGCACGGGGTGTCCACGCGCGTTTCATAGACAGCAATGGAGGGGAAAGGGCCCGCACACCAGCCTGGTTATAATCGTCGGGTAGGGAATCAAATGTGGAATTGTGTGCCACAATAAGTATGAGTACTTACTTAAATTACAACACACACAAACAAAGTAAAAAGAAAATATCAACTTGATTGGAATAGAGACCGTAAATAAACTGCACAAGACAGGGTAGCACACGTGGTAAATCGTAATATCTTGTAATGTATCGTTCCAGATGTTTAATCAATCTTTAAATGAGAAATATGCAGACAGACCCATCAACTGTTTTTAAACGTGCAGGTACTACTATTGTGTATAATATAGTGTGTGTGTGTGTGTGTGTGTAACAATGATTTCACCAACCTCCAGTTGGGACACACTTTGTGCAAGCTTTTCTATTCAGTGTTTTGGTATTGAGGTGTTTTGAGGACGAACATTGTAGCCAGCAATTGGCCTTAAAGAGAATGTGGGCGGAGTTCAAGCACTCCCAGGAACAGCTTACACGACCTAACACGCATAGCAAAAAGAAATAAAACAGCTGAAGAAAAGAGAAAAGAAAAGAAAGCGGCCAGGATAAAGTCAGGAGTCATGAGACCGCATTCATGTGGTGAGGTGGGGAGGAGGGAGGGGAGGGCTAACTGCCAACATTTACAGGAAGTTAACCAAAATGACGACATCACTCACAGCGCCTTTAAATAGTTTAAAGGCGTTAGTGCCTGTTGCTTTACAACAGGCACTAACATGAGTTCCACTCCCCCCCCACAAGAGATCCAACAACGTGTCAATACTGCATCGAGTTTAATTTACAGTGAAACAGAAGGTTAGTATTTAACAGAAAACAGAACAACAGATCAGGACTTTCACACCATGGTAGATAGGATTCAACACCATGACTGAACAGTAGCCAATTTGCACTTCAAAAGTAATACATTTAGTTTATTATAATGCTTTTCATTAAAATAAAATATTGACAATTTTGTTTATTGTAACTCTTTGCGTATTTATAACCAACTATGTATAATGGTTAGTGATGCAACGGCCGAAATACGCCCTGAACATGTGATCCGCCGATCAACTTGAAATTTGCAGATTGCAGGACTTGATCTCATGACTCAAAAACTATTGTGCACAAGACGCGCTGTCAATAGGTTCAGTCAATGAGATAGTAATGTTATCCTTCTTTAACATAATTAATCTTGACTCACAATTAAGGTACGCTTCACTTAACCATATAAATAGATTTTTGTTGAGCTCGGTTATAGGATGTAACAACCAGTCTGCATCTCAACGGGCTTCATTCTGCCGTTTTGTTTTGATTATTTTTTAAGGTTGCGCTAAAAGTAGTAGACCTAGGCTTGTTGTTATCCACACATCCCCATGTTAGTTGAACCTACTGAAGTATCAATAACCTGATGTGACAAAGCTGCTCCCTGCTAATTCCCTCTACTTTATGTGAAACTAACTTGCTGCTCCGCGGCTTTAATTAATGGAAGATGAGCGAGAGCGATTTTCAATATTGTTATGTATAGCCAAACGATTGCAGCCATAGTACTTTAATGTCAACATAGTTCCTACAATGTGAAGCAAAGGCTTTCTTGAAACCTAGACTTTATAACAGCGCTGTCTGCTGCAGCTGGACCACCATGTCTGAGCTTGTGAGTGAAGCCGTTTGAATTGTTTCCGCGTGTGCAAAACTCATAAATCATAAAACTCATAAATCCTGATAAATAATGAAGGTAACCAAAGCCTATCGCTGACTTGGTTCACTACTCAAAACCATAAACACACGAGACCACAATGTAGCCACAATGACATAACACTTAAATCGTACTGCTTGAAAAACAGGTTCTAACATGACCTCCCTCCCCCACCCCCCCAAACAAGAGATCCAAGTACTTTGTCACTACTGCATCCAAAGTTTCATTTACAGTGAAACAGAAAGTGAAGCAGAGTTGTATTTAAAACTGATCAGGAGGGCGAGCTCCGACGACAGCAGAAAGGATTCCACACCAAGACGGAACAGTAGAGCAGGTGAGCAATTCAGACCTCAAAACTAATTATGCATTTATTTTTTGTAATGTTTTGCATGAAAATAATATATGGACAGAGTTTGTTTATTGTAACTCTTTGCATATTTATAATCAAATATGTATTAGGGTCACAATGTTTGTGTTTTGTTGTTATTGCATATTTTTTATTTCATTATAATCAAATTAATTAAGTTATAACCACAAGAGGCATTATTTCCAAAACAGGACAGTGGTGTATGTTGTTGTACTGGTTGAACCTGCCATAGTGGTTTATTCCGCTTTTACCAAGTTTCCAACTATTATTAGATATAAGTTACCTTCATCCATAATATTATTAGGTTTCTATTGACCTAATCAGCTGAAATAAAATAAATCTTCAGCCGTGCTTTGAGCACATTGTTTTTGCGTTGTCAAGGAAACATCTAGCAGATAGTCCTATTTGATCATTGTTGTTGCTGGAGTTGAAGCGCATTGATTTGGAACTGTTAAAAGGCAGAGGTTCCCCATTCTGGAAAAAAATTGCACACCCTTGGAATGTTATTGACCAATCAGGATAAAGTAATTAACAATGCATGGTAGGATAATATTTAATATGTTGCAATGTTATTTAAATATTCTGAGAAGAGTTTAATGATTTCAAAAATGCAGTAGTCTGTTTTAACCAACTTCTTTTTTTAATAAGCAAATGTGTGTTGTGTTGTGTTTTTTCTAGGTTGACCATGTCGGGAAATCATCAAATAGGCTTTTTAGTTCTCCTTTTAACCCTCCCCCCTTTTGTATCAACTATTCAAAAGCTCAATTCAATAAAAGACCTGAAGAAAATCGCATTTGGTGAATCGGTGCCCGCCCACAGCCTTGCCCTGCTCCACTGGTTTGCCAACACCATACAACTGATGGGATATGACAACGAAGAGATACAGCTGACGTTTGAACCAAACAATGGAGACTATGGCACTGATCGCTATTGGAACAATGAGGGGGTCCTGCCCTATGGCTACAAGTACTACCACCTTGGCAACCTCAAACACATGAACAACCATCAGGGAAACTCTTTGCCCTCTTATTTCACCGGTCGGCTTAACTACCTGATGAGGCCTGAGGTACTGAACAGGGGTCGCATCATATTCAGTCTCTTGAACTGTAACACCATCCACCAGGTGTACATCTCACAGCACTATGAGAACATCCATCAGTTGGAGAACAGGTATGACCCGGAGCGCATCTATCAGATCACCCCCAACCTCTTGAGGGAGCTCAGAGACTTCTCCTTGGACCACAGAGGGCTAGATGCGCTGTCCAGGATCAGAGATGACTACGGGAGAGGCATTAACAACCACCAACTATGCGACTTAAGAAACAAGTGGGCCGAGCTGGCTTGTCTTGGACTGCTGATGTTAATCGTGATCGGCCAAAACTATTCGATTCTTCAACAATGTCTTCGTAATCCCACACATAACTACTCTCACCTTGCCCAAAGTTCCTTGGGATATCAACAAAGGGAGCCTGAAGGGCTTTATTGCATAACAATAATGTTTGCAATAATATTTATGATAATAATGATCGCAATAATATCTATGAAAATAAATCAATCTGTTTAGCACAATTTCGAATGTAGGTGACAAAGTGCCTTACAGAATAGACTATAGGAATATATAATATTAAAAAAACTTAAAATGTTTTTAAAAGTGCAAATGTTTTTAAAAGTGTGTGTTTTCTCTGAGGTCTTTAAATGGGTGCTTTAATATACTTTTTTTTTTTTTTTACTATGTCCATTATTACTATGGCCCCCTGTGACCCTGACCATTATTATCAAAAGCTTTATTCAGCACTGCCAAGCTGATAAAAACAACATAAAAAACACTGATCTTTCTTTCACCCTCACACAGACCACAAAAAGCTGCTATCTTTACCAATAATCATACACAAATAAGAATCTTACAAATGATAATTCCATCTGCGTATTTCCCCTCCAGTGAACTTCTGCAATTACACACAGAAATCCCACAGAAAAAATTTGAATGGAAAGTAAAGAAAGGAAATAACAGGGGAAAAAAGGTTGTTTTTTACATTTTAGAAGTAGTTGTTTTGGGACTTGCAGGACTTATGGGTGTTTTCTTGTCAAGTCTTGTTGTCAAAGCAGTTTGTAAGTCTTTTGATTTTACGAAAAATGATTACAAAGTTTATAAAGATGGTTGTAAAATAAGAGTCATGAGTCTTTTTTTGCTTTATATTAAAACAGTACATCCCGTTTAGAGTGTCCACACTCAACATCATCAGGAATTCAGTTACACTATTGGTTAAAAAAAAAGTGTTCCCAAGAAATACTCACTCTCTCTCTCTCGCTCTCTCTCTATACACACTATTCTATTGACTGTTTTTGTATCTAGGTGTTTTGAGGACGAACATTGTGTGACAGCCATTGCTCCCAAAGATAAAGTGGGCGGGCTTCGAGAAAATAAATCGAACAATCAAGGCTGAGAAAATAACTTGAATAACGCCACCTTTGTAGCCACAATTAAATAACATTTAGGTGCCGTAAGCAAAATGTATTTGTTAAAATAAGTGTTAGCTGGCTCTATAGTCTGACAGCCATCACTGATATAGACTGTTTGGTCAGTCACATGGGTCTCCCAGTCCCTCCACTCTCTCAAAATATTTTCTGGTGTCCTGTTCCAACTTTATCCAATCAGGAGAGAGAAATCAACAAAGAGGTGATCCTCACTGAACAGACAAAGCTACCTATTCCAGCTCTCCCAGGAATGGCTTACACAACCAAACATGACTAGCGAAAAAAAAAACAGCTGAAGAAAATAGGAGTCATGCAAGCCAGCGTTCATGTGGTGAGTTGGGGAGGAGGGAGGGGAGGGCTAATTGCAAAATTTGACAGGAAGTTAGCTTAAACGACGAAATAGCTTAGAGCGCCTTTAAAGGGCTTGTCACTTCTCCATCAAGAGAATGATTTGCTCAGAGTGCTCAGACGACAGCAGAAAGGATTCCACACCAAGACTGTGAACAACAGGTCAGCACTTGCACTTAAAAAAAATGTTTCATGGTCACAATGTTTTGTTATTACATCTTCATTCTTTTTTTTTTTTAAATGAGATTAAGTAAGTAACAAAGACAACAGGCATTATTTACAATAACAGGATAGTGGGTGTACCAGTGGACCCCGCCATACGCCATCTAGGTGGCTTTACAGGGCTCCTCTGACACCAGGAAACTCCTTGATGCATAAAACCGCTTGATTGCAGAGTTGGAATCTTGGTTACATTCAGATCAGGGGTTATCTGTTATCCAATGATGGTTTGACCTGTTTGGATTGATTGCCCAATGCAACACAGGTCTGCAGCCTCACCAAGCCGAATCTAATTAGTCTGACTTGGGCAAGGTGAGGCTGCTTAAACCGGCCATCAACCACACACAGTCCACAGTGGATTATTCCGCTGATACCACAGTTTGCAACTATGATTAGATATTAGTTACTTTCATCTAGTGGGTTTCTATGGACTAAATCTGCTGAAATTAAAATATTCAGTGGTGCTTTGAGCACATTGTTTTTGCATTGTCATGGAAACATCTGGTCGATACTTATATTTGACCATTGTTGTTGTTGGATTAGTAGCGCATTGATTTGGAACTGTTAAAAGGCAGAGGTGTCCTGTGAGTTTAGGTGAGTTAGGTGAGTGCAGCATGCAGCACTCAACTATTGTTCTTCTTAGGCTTTCTCCTCTCCTCTTCTCAGTTTTTAACCTTTAAACTTCATTCAAACATTTAACAAATCACTCTTTGTTCTTCATAGTCATTGAAACAGATTTTCGATATCATGTATAGTTTTTAAGACAGTTTTTGTTGTAAACCCGCTTCGTATATTTTCAGTTGGTCTCATTGACTTCCATTGAGGCCTGCTAGAGCGTGATGACTCCACCCGCACTAGCCCAAGGTGGCTATCACAAAAGCTAACCATTTCGGATGTTGCGTTGCTTCCGGTAGAAGCTATCTTTTTCACGTCATGCTATCTACACAAACGATATGTCATATCAAAGCTGAGACTCCACAGAGTCCAACGGTATAAGCCTTATCATTTTGTGAGCTTATCTCGAACTAAATGTGAAAGAATAACATCAATAACACACTTTTCCAAGTTACGACAAGTGATGACACATATACACACACACACACACACACACACACAATTATCCTTCTACACTTACTTGACTGTAACACTGATTTGATTCAACCATTTCAAACTTTATCATTTTAGCTATTTGTTTACCTCTTACACTTTGTTTCCAACCATATAACATTTTTTTTTTAAATGGTGTGCATGTTTACATTGTTTACTCAAATTACACTTATCTTTTGAACAATGTTCAAATCTTTTTACTTAATTTAAGCTATTCCTTTGTTCAAACTTTAGCTATTTGTTTAACTCTTACACTTTATTTGTCTCCAACCATTTGACTTTTTATTATTTTTTTTTTAAATGGTGTGCATGTTTATATTGTTTACTCCATTTAGACTTTGACTCTGATTTAGACTGTTCGAATCTTTTCACTTGATTTAAGCTATTCAACATTTCTTTACGTCTTAAACTATGTGGCTTTATTAAAAACATATTTTCAACCTCACTTTGCACTACAGCACTCAGATACACATGGATTTTCTAGTTGAATAATAATGCACACCCTTGGAACATTATGACCAATCAGGATCAAGTATTTAACAATGCATGGTATAATAATATTGAATATACAATGTAATTTAATATTATGAGATTTATAGGATTTGTATAAGGCAATAGTCTGTTTTAACCAACTTTTCTTTTAATGAGTAAATGCGTGTTGTTTTGTGTTTTTCTAGGTTGACCATGTCGGAAAGTCATCTAATGGTTTTTTTAGTTCTCATTCTATCATTCCTTCCTTCTGGATCAACTATTAAAAAGCTCAATTCAATCAACGATCTCAAGAGAATCAAATTCAGGCAATCTGTGCCCGCCCACAGCCTTGTGCTGCTCCACTGGTTTGCCAACACCATAGAATTTGACAACGACGCGATACAGCTGACCTTTGAACTAGACCATGGAGACTATGGTATTCATTACTATGGAAACTCTGAGAGGGTCCTGGATCCACTGCCCCGTAGCCACAGATACTGCCGTTACTATTCCCTCGGCAACCTCAACCACATGAACAATCAGGGAAACCCTTTGACCCTGCCCTCTTATTTCACCGGTCGGCTTAACAACCTGATGGGGCGTGAGGAAATGAACAGGGGTCGCATCATATTCAGACTCTGGAACCGGAACACCATCGACCAGGTGTACATCACACAGCACTTTGAGGCCAACCAGCAGCTGGGGAACAGGTATGACCCGGAGCACACCTACCAGATCACCCCCAACCTCTTGAGGGAGCTCAGAGTCTTCTCCTTGGACCACAGAGGGCTGAATGCGCTGTCTGGGATCAGAGATCTCTTCGGGAGAGGCATTAACGACCAGCAACTATGCGACTTAACAAACAGGTGGGCGGAGCTGGCTTGTCTTGGACTGCTGGTGTTAATAGTGATCGGCGAAAACTATTTGTTTCATCAACAAAGTCTTCTCAATCTCACAAACAATCAATATCTTCAGAGCTGTGATATCCCAGGTAGTTCCTCCTCAAATTCCCAGGTACTAAACGGCATACAAATAATAGCAATAATAATAATAATAATAATGATTGCTATTGCAGGTTTTCATGCTTTTTATTATAGAGTGAGATAAACAGGAAGAGACAGGAAAGGAGAGAGAGGGGAAGACATGCAGCAGTAATAAAAGGGTCGCTGCGGTAAGGACTGAGCCTCACTGGTACGCCCCATAATGATGATAATAATAATAATAATAATAATAATAATAATAATAACATGATAAAACCAGAAGAAAAAACTGAATAAATAAGACATGCATGCATACACTAAATACAGTAGTATGTCCTAAAATAGTGGACAGTATGGAGTAAGATAAAAGCATCCCACAGTAAAACCATTGTGTAAAAATGAGTTGATAAATAAAACAGGGGACAGATTTGGCTAGGCTGATTCCTATATAATATATACAAATTGTGAGTACTACACATTGTGTGTGTGTGTGTGTGTGTGTGTGTGTGTGTGTGTGTGTGTGTGTGTGTGTGTGTGTGTGTGTGTGTGT
>JAOPJO010031863.1:0-10442 GCA_027123675.1 Molva macrophthalma
TGTGTGTGTGTGTGTGTGTGTGTGTGTGTGTGTGTGTGTGTGTGTGTGTGTGTGTGTGTGTGTGTGTGTTGGACACAGAGACAGAGTTTTGGTGGATGGCTGCAGCCAGCGTTGACATGGACCTGATCTCCAGTACGTGCTGTCCAAGTGTTTCTGTGCGTGTGAGTGTGTGCGTGTGTGTGTGTGTGTGTGTATATGCATTTGTGTGTTGAGTGAATGTGTGAAAGCGGAGGTAAACTCATGTGTCCATTCTATATTTAGAGAGGTTAAAACCTTTATCCAATGACGCGCACACACACGCACACCAAACGTACACACACACACACCAAACACACGCACGCACACACACACACACCAAACACACGCACGCACACACACACACACACACCAAACACGCGCACACACGCACACCCGGTATCACGCGATTTCGTGCTCATAGTCACGAAAATGAATCTATTGAATCGTGTCCCAGGGCACGATTGTCCGACCTTTATCGTGCTACACAGAACGAAATGGAAACCCATGCAATTTGAATGGGAGCGTTTCTCAGACTATTTTCGGGCCGGACTGAACGACATTGGAAACCAACGCATTTCCAATTGGGAGCGTTTCTTCTACACAGTCCCTGTGAAAACTTGAAAACTTCCACAACTACCTTGTCAGTCAGTCACAGCCAAGTCTCGCTCACGGAGAAGTCTTTCTCTGAAATCTCGTCGCGTTGTTGCAGGAAATGTCCCTATTATTATTACAATCTCGGCTCTCCTTCCCCCAAATCGTTTAGACTTAGCTACTCCTTTTGTAGGCCAACCTACAAAGCATGGCTTTCTCACCGAGCCTGAATGAATGGACAGATGGGTGGATGTGTGAGATTGCTGCAGACTAAAGAAAAATAGAATATTTGCACCGGAGAACAAAATATTCACTGCAGGTATTTTTTATGGAAACAGGTTCGTTCATATTTACCTCACATTCACAGAAATGGAATCAATTATTATTAATATTATTATTAATAATGCTTCCAACTCTGCGTGTTGGAACGTGGAAACCCAACACACGCCCAACACACGCCCACGCTCGTCTTTGCTTCCTGCTGAGCGGCCGTCCGTCTCTCGGCCACGGCTGACTTTATGAGCGCAAACAGCCAGCAGTGGGCGCTACTTTGAAAGTGCTGTGGTCCCGTGACGGTACACCGTACGGTGCAGTATCCATCCCAGACAGCGCCGTGTGTGTGGCCGTGCCACAGACCTTCAACTGCAGACTCGCCTTACCCTGACACGGGACCCGGGGGCTCAGCACGCAGCCAGGACCACGCAGCGACGTAAGTGGACGCTGTGAGCGAATGATTGGATCACAGAATGCACGGAATCAAAATATCGTTTTAAAGTAATTCAGGCCGGAAATGCCAGCCTGTTCTCCAACCTAAACGACAGAACAGGTCGTTTGTTTAGGTCGTCCAAAACGACCCAAATGAGCGTTTTGGCGTTTATGTCAAGGTTCTGTGTTACCAAAACAAAATGGATCAAATTGGCGTATATGGATCCTTGTAAAGCAGATCTCCCAAAAGTTATTGTTTACCATGCTGAACATTTGACCTCTTGGACCCATCATAACGTCCGCCTCTGTTCGCAAACACATGCAGTGGCTGAGGAAATATTGCTCTTATGATGCACTGGTAGGTTGCCTATGAAAAAAAAACAAAAAACGATATTAACAAAAGCATTTGTACACGTTGCACTTTCAGGTTTTCCTCACCACCTACCAGCTCAGAGATGTTTGCAAAAGCTACTAGACGTTTTGTGGAGGAAGTAGATCACAAAGGCAGCCTGGTTCCAGTGTCCAGTTGCAATGACCCATTAGAGTTGTTGTCAATCGTGATCAAGCAAAAGGGTGGCTGGCTGAGGAAGCCCAAATACGACGTCACTGATTATACCCTTGATTACTACTTGGAGGGTGACGAGCCGATACAGCCAGGTACGCCTAACTCCCCGATATTCTCATTGGCGGTTTAAAACGTCTCCTGTGTCGTTTTTTTTGCCTGTCTTGTGTTTTGTTTAGAATGACAGCGTTGTTGCGCACGCCGTGCGATGTCCACAGCCGTCACGACGACAGACTTCGCCGGCCTCGCTCAACACACGAGCGGCGAGCGTAAGGCGGGCGCGGAAGCTGCCGTGCTTCACGGAGCGGCTCAGCTGACCGCGGGACATGAAGGCGCTTCAAAGCACCAAATGTCCTTTGGCAGCTTGAAGAAAGAAAAGCTAGACGTACCGAAGCTAGAACAAGATACCAAAGGCAGGTAAGACGTCTCCTAATCCGACCGCAACGGGGACGTTACTGCGGGAAACCCTCACCTTCTGACTTTGTTTCCGCCGTGAAGTTGTGGATAGAGAAGGACGCTCTGTGTATTACTAATATGGTCAGTGATGTCGTTGTTTTGGTTTAGCATAGGTTATATCATTAAGCAAAACAATAAATGTTAAAATGCACTAAAAAAGATAAAAACGTCTTTACCTCACGCATTTGAGAAATGATATGAAATGTTTGTTACTCATGATGTGTATGTAGTCAGTCAACCATGCTACCCCTCTTGCTAAGCTAGTGACTATGCTAGCTTAGCAAGCTAGCATAGTCACCACTAGTCACTAGTAGTCACTAGTGACTGGTGGTGTGGCGGGGCCTTCTCCTGGCTAGGGTCCTGGACATGTCTAAATGGCGGGTCGATCCGACCGGGAATGTGATTGGACTGGTGACGGAGAGGATTATGACGACGCAGACGTCCACCATAAGAAAGACGTACCAACAGGCAGGCACTCTAGGAGGCCTCATTGGGCACAAGATCTTTCAGGTATGTGGGATATATGGAGGAGGCAAATGCTAGAGTGATTTTGTGTATTCCCTATCGATGGGGGCAGCAAAGGGTAAATGCCGTGTATTATGGATACTATAGTTTTTTTGCGGCAGACCCTCCTCAAAAACTGAAACTAGCCACGTCCCTTACGACGAAATATCAACTTTTTTCGTGCTACACAGAACGAAATGGAAACCAATTAGCATGAAAAACGCCACGACCATTTGACTCACTAAACATCACATACAATCACTGAATGGAGATTATGACAATAAAAGGCACATTTCTAACTAGAACTGGTATCAAAACGCATTTTAATGCCGAAACAATGTTCCTATTGCATTTTCCACTGACGATCAAATGAATGTCAGCCTTGTTTGGTTTTCAGCGATAGCAGCGTCCATAGCAACCACCATAGCAACGATAGAAAACGTTGGCATGTCACATTTTTAGAGCCGTTATTGTAAAACTACTACGTTTTCCGCTGTGGACCAACGCAGTTACACTACATGTTGGTGTGAGACTGGGTTGAAGGGACGTGGTTAGTTTCAGTTTTTGAGGAGGTCTGCTGCAAAAATTGGAAAAATCTGAGTATCCATAATACACGGCGTTTACCCTTTGTTGCATTTGTTGTTTTGACGTATACGTAACTAGAGTGTGCACTGTGCTATCTGCGCACCCCCCCTTCTGAAGTCGAAGAAAATTGAAATGCATTGATTTTGTCGTTCAGTCGTTCATGTCGTTAACATTGACTCAAATGGCGTTTCATACTCATGTGGCATCTGTTGTGAAATCCCTCCGGGCTCTAAGCTGTCTCTGTCTTTCAAATTAAACTCAAGATTTAGCAGTAGTTTAGCACGGTTCTGGCCATGGAGTTTTTTTGAAAGAGAATGACACTTTTTAGGTTGGTTAGAAAATAGTAAAATCTCAGTTGATCTAGTTAATTTGCTCGCCTCCACGGCTGCAGTATGCTGTGTTTGCTGCCAATTTGTTCCATATCTGGCATATATTTGGAGAATAGTGAATCGTAAAAACACAGGTCATTTTATGATTAAGTACACTACATTTGTTATATGTGGCTGCCTTAATTATTCAGGATTTACAACCCCAATATCAATACACATAACTATTTTCTTTAGCTACCTGCTAATGTTTATTTATTTTTAGGTGGGCCTCAAAGTGGAAGCAAACGTATCCAAAGAAAGTGTTTCGGACCTGACTGTACAGCCCCATACGACCATCGCTTACAAGATAAAGGAACTGATAGTGAAACCCAATGGAGACTTTTGTGAGTGAATGTACATGATCTTATAACACGGGGTTGAATGTCTGCAAAGAGCCACAAAATGTTTCACAGTTCTGTCCAAATATTTTTGTTTGTTTGTCATTGAAAATAAACTGTTATATTTTCTCTTCCCCCCCGAGACCTGTATCACATTCCCAAGGAGACCACTCGTAGCCTTGTAATGTACAGTGCAGGCTATACCTGGCTAACAGAAGGTAGGGACACAGCTGTGGTGTCTTTCTGTTCATCGTTTTTTCACAGTCTTCTTACATCAGTCCTTTCCGTCTACAGAGTCCCTATTATAACATACTTTATTGGTGATTCACTGGTTAGCATAACATATGTATTTGTTTTTATAAATACTGAGTGTGTCTTCACTGGTTCACAGAAGTATAGTAGATTGAAGTAGTTTATAATACTAATCTAATATCTGGTCCGTACCCTTGCTTTACAAGCAAGCAGTAAACAATTTATGCTTAGAAGAACATTTTTGCCAAGACAGGCTAATGTTACTGATAGCACTATAGGTTTTAATGAAAGCTTCAGGTACAATGGTAGATATCATTCAAAATTGAATTTAGTGAGTTGGAACCACCGTTTGTTTTGTGTACATGATGTCAAATGAGCTTCTTTGAGATTATGTTTTCTATTTATTGATGGATCGGCAGAAGTGGACACGCTGAGCAGTCACTTTGCGCTGCTTTCGGGTCTGAAGGCATCTACCAGGGCCTCTCTGCTCCAGCACCTCGTTTCAGTCATGATGGAGTGCGGGGCAATAAATCTACTGGAGAGTGTGGTAAGATCTCCGGAGTCATTATATATCATTGTTTTTCTTTTCATTCGTTTTTTGTATCGTCTTTTTTTATGTTTGTGTTTGTGGATGTGCTCTCGTTGTCTCTTAGCTAAGCCAGGTGCTCGAGGGCAAACGCCCCTCTCTGGATAGCGCTGAGGCAGAGCTTCAGAGACAGGCCATCCAGGCCCTACTGGACATCCTGTCTGATGGAGACAATGGAGTGGAGACGGAGGACTCTAGCAGTCCTCTCCTTGCTTTTCACCTCATTACCAGCGCCTTGGCTGGTAAGTGGGCCTGATCTTCACTGTAGTTTTAGCATAGCAACTGTCGTTGCTGTGTCACATCTAATGCTAAATATTAGTGTGTAATGTTCACGCTTGGCGTTGGGTCGCTGTTTCAGAAATGCCCGATGACTGCCTTGCTGTCCTGGTGTCAAGCTGCACTCCCCCAGTGATGAGGTCCCTGGAGCTGCTGGTATGTATGACATTGCTCTGGTGGATATTATATAATAACACAATGTGTAATCATGCCATTTAGTAGACACTTTAATCCAGAGCGTTTGTACAATACCATGAGTTCGTACACCGGGGCACCCGGGCGGTGTTAAGGCCGTGCTCGAGCTGGACAGGAGTGGAACATTGCAGCAATGATCTCTTTAAACCTTTTTCAGAGTTCAGTGCAAATTGTAGACGTGTCATGTCCTGTCCTCACCCACGTCTCAGGTGCGGTGTGTCATCGAGGGTGGGGAGATGTCTCTGAGCGGTGGGGACCTCGCTCCCCTCACCGGGGGGGCCTACCAGCTGACAGAGCTGCTCTTCACCTCCTGCAGAGTACAGCTGCGGAGAGACGGAGACGTGCTGAGGACAGAGCTCACCCGTGAGCCTGAGGACCTTCCTCTCGGCCTGTGCATTGCCATAAAAGGCCTTGCTTCCTTAGCCCAGTGTTAAATAGGGACACGAAACGGCAGGGTGCTCACAATACGATATTACAAAGATTTTTGAGCACCTTTAACCTACGGATTGCGATTCTGTGTGTATTGCGATACGATGATTTTCCTATTTTGGGTGTGGTTTGACCCATGGGTATAACGTTGGGGTCCAGGTAGGACGCTACCATTACTATGTTTCCACTAAAATGACCTTTATTTTACGTTTCTGGCTTACTATTTCGTCTTTAAAAAATTGATTCATGTCAACCTGAAGATAAGCAAAGAATTCATATTCTCACATGAATTCCCCCCCCCCCCCCTTTTTATTATTTTGATACTGTGATGTTTTTTCCCACAATGTAGGATGTCAATATTCTATGTAAAATTACTTGAGTATTGTTCTGTTTTACCGTATCAATCTCATTGCTGTTAAATCACTGAACAACCTTAACACAGACAACAACAAATACATAGCTTCTTTAATGCATTCCAGCCTCCTCCTCTATAAATAAACATACAAGTTCTGTCTTTTAACTGGCTGAATAAAAATTGGTTAGGAACAAAAACCATGGCAGGGATAAATACATGATCTTGTTAATTGGGCCAAGTCAGTTGGGTGACGTTATACGACGCTTCACATTGTATAATGTCAAACAAGTATGAATGTCATGGAGAAGGTTTGTTTTTCTACAGTCAAGAAACATGGATTTGTTTTTACCTTCTCGCCCTTACCAAGCAAACCACGCAATATGAGCCCTCTAGAAAACATGTTATTCATTTTACCACCTGAAAACACTTCTTCTTATACTACTGCGAAATATACGGCCATTAGTAAATTGATGGCCTTTGTTTTAGTTTCAGTGTCTCACATCAATTGGGATGACACCAAAAGCAGAAATCACATTGCGTACTACCAGAGGGTTTGGAACAATGTACATAATGAACAATGTACATCTCATAGAACTAATGCTGCAAATTGTACAAGGAACCCTCTAACCTGGTGCATTATTAAAAATCCATTATGCTTACATTATATCTTATTTGTATCTGTACAGAAGTAAGTAAGAAGAAGAAGAAGTAAGTACTGTAACAAGGAACGTAATGAAAGTACATGACAACATCTGAACAGATCTGAGCAGCACCCTGGGATAGAGAGAGCACCTTGAATAGGTTAACAAATCCCATATATGAACCATGTATACATATCTTCAGTGTGTTATAAACAACTTTACATTTTAACGAGGCAGTCAGTGTAAATAAATAAGGTGAGAGCTGCTTGTGAGGCTAAATTGAAAATCTCCCAATTGAAATGCATCGTCGACCGACCGACCGCCCGGAAGGCACAGCCCTCCGTGCTAGAGAGGCACCTGTATCTCAGGGCAACAGGGAGTGACAAGCAGCCAGCGACACAATTCAGCTGGTGAGAGCACACAGCGAATATAGCGTGAGGGAACGATGTTGCTCTGTTATGAAGAGGCCGGTGCAGACGCTGGAGAGGGCTTTCGAGGCGAGGTGTCTCAAGAGCCCTTGTTAGGAACAAAGTGAACACTTACAGCCCACTTTTAGGCTTTTCGTCTCCCTTCTTTTTTTTTTATTTCGCCGTGTCCTCTTCGATCACGTTCTCAGAAAGGAGTCAAGGGTGGCGCCATTCATCGGACTTAATGGACCTTGAGCAAAATTAATTGCCCTTCTTTAGTGACACATTCTGGGTTTTCTGAAAACGCTGTCCAATCTGCTTCACCCTCTTGAAATTAGTCCACTGCCTTGTTTCAGGAATCCCAGGTTAAGGTTATCTTTTAAAGCTATCCTGCCTGCTTTTCATTTCGTCTCCAGTCATTCCGCTCGTTATGAAACTTGGCTCCTCCGCGCTAATTTGAACGTTCTAATTGATGACGTGACGTCTAATCGACCCTCGCACCTTTTGACAGTTCAGCGAGCGAAACATGTTCTCATTTGCATCGTCGACTCGAACCTAACCTTTCTCCCGCCCTTTTTTCTCTCGTGATCATGCTGGAGCTCCAGCATGTCCGGTGACGCCAGGTTCCATAGGAAAAACACCTTCTTCTTGTTTTGCGTTAGCTCCACTTGGCTAGGTGTGTTCTGTTGCTAACGCACTGAGGTGATGGTGGCGCTGGTACAGTATGTAGTCGAGGGGAGACACTCATTCTTCCCCTTGTGTGATTATGGAGGAGGGTAGGTGGGAATTAAAGAATCAGGAGACACGCTTCGTTACCTCCATCCCTCGCCAATCTTGCAATTGGCAACGTCCCCATTGTCCTTCATTGCGGAGGTCATAAACCACACGCTTACAGCGAACCATAACAGCCCTACCGCTGCACTGTCGTGTGTGTAGCACGCAGAGCGGTGCTTAGGCTAATTGGAGACACATTAGGGTTCTCGTGTGGGAAACGTGTGGAATAATTGGAATGGAGCAAAAGAAGGAAGGTGGCACGTGTTGATATACCTGTTGATATCCACGGATTTTCCCTGCTTAGCCGTTGTTACACCCCTGCTGAATACCGATGGTGTACCGACTTGTTTATATACCCCTGCTTGTATATCCGGTTATATACCCCTGCTTGTATATCCGGTTATATACCCCTGCTTGTATATCCGGTTATATACCCCTGCTTGTATATCCGGTTATATACCCCTGCTTGTAAATCCGGTTATATACCCCTGCTTGTATATCCGGTTATATACCCCTGCTTGTATATCCGGTTATATATCTCTGCTTGTATATCCGGTTATATACCCCTGCTTGTATATCCGGTTATATACCCCTGCTTGTATATCTGGTTATATACCCCTGCTTGTATAACTGCTTGTATATCTGGTTATATACCCCTGCTTGTATATCTGCTTGTATATCTGGTTATATACCCCTGCTTGTATATCTGCTTGTATATCTGGTTATATACCCCCTTATTTCTGTTGCTACAATTCTTCTATTCGCCCTGTTTACGTTCATATCACGAAATAGGATTAACATTTCACTGTTCACACCGGAGGGCCGTAAGTAACTCAAGAACCTACAGCTGACATGACAACCCAGTGACCCCCCCCGGCTCCTCGACGCCCCGGTCAGACCCCCCACACTCACGGCCCTCCATCACAAGGAGCGTGAATAAAATGAAAACAAAACCAAAGCCGCCAGCCTGCTCCCACTTCACCCCGATATAGGAAGATGGCGTCAGGGGGACAACCGCGGACAACCCGACAAACCGTTAACAGCCTCGCCCTTACATCAGCGCACGTATAGGTTACTGCAAGTCAGCGGTTTCCCCGTCCAGAAGGGTGTTGGGTACATGAAAAGCGGGGCGTTAAATTCAGAACTCGGCCCTCAAGAACCGCACACAATTCATGTTCCTCTGGAGGGTTCGCCGTGCGTTTTGGTATTCGTGGGTGTGCTGCGTGTATTCCCGAAAGAAGGAGGGCTCGATCTTTGGAAACGCTGGGATGCTGTGGCATTCAGGTGTGCGACGCTGAGTCACGGTGCAGAACTTTGAGGTGAAGCTGTGTTAGAATGACGTGTGAAACCTCAGCCGAGTGGAAAACGTTTTGAAGAATTAACTTTGCGTTTATTCAGCAGACGCTTTTACCCCAAGCGACTTACAAGAACTTAATAAGAGTGGTGTAGGTCCGTCCCTATCAAGTCAAACCAATCCCTGCAAAGGTTGAATCAGACACCTCACTAATCAAACTTGTTCTTCATTTCTGCATGTCAAATAAATATGGAAGGCTGCACCGGTTCAGTACATTTGATCCACATCTGGTAACGATAATACAGAAAGGGAAGAAAAAACGCTTTTCAAAAGTAATTTCTCAGGGAAGGATATCTAACGTTCCCCTGACGTCGAGGCAGAGATGAGGGATGGCGTGAAAGAAGAACGACAACAAGTAAGACGGCTGGAACGCCAGACGGAGAAACTGAAAAGAAAACCAGATAAATAAGATGGAGACGGAGAAACTGAAAGAACCAGATAAATAAGATGGAGACGGAGAGACGTGAAGAAAGAGAGAAAACGCCAAAACAAAAAAACATTGGCAGAACGAACAGACAGACAGACAGACAGAAAGACAGACGGGTAGAAGGAAAATAAAGACCGACAGGAAGGCTGGCAGACGGACAGCGTGAAAGAAGAACCAAAACAAAGTTAGTTGAATGCCTTCAACGAGCCACGCGCGTGACTCAGGCCTCTCCCAGAGAAAGGGCAGACGGCTTATGTTTCACCCGCCCTCCTCAGAAGGGAGACGGCGGCGCGGACGCACTCAGACTGAAACACAAGACCCCGGCGATGGGCGAGGAGTAAAAAAAAAAAAAAAAAAGAGTAAAATAGAGGCAAAGATAATCCGAGAAAGAGAAGGAGTAGCGGGAGAAGGTGTGCGGGGGCGTTTGAGAGTCGGGCGTTCCGGTACAGGGCTCCAGAGGAGAACGCCGCGGACGGAAGGAAGCTCTGCTGGAACGTCTTTGTTTCGTTCGGTAACCTTTTGCGTCCGCAAATGTATGTGCCGTGAACTTTTGAGTCCCGTGAACTTTTGAGTGCGCTGCGGAAAGAGTGGTTGGCCAAGGCCTGGCGTCTTTTGGCAG
>JAOPJO010031896.1:0-10436 GCA_027123675.1 Molva macrophthalma
CATATAAAAAAAACACACATGTGTGTATAAACACACACACACACACACACACACACACACACACACACACACACACACACCCACACACACACACAAAACAAATGGAACATATCCCTGGACCATTCATCTCGCTCACCTTGACTAGAGAGAGGTGATTCTGATACACAGGAGTGTGAAGAACCGGACCCAATAGCACACCAGAGTAGACCCCCAAGTAGACCCCCTAGTCGATACCTAGTAGACCCACAGGGCCTACCGTCCTGTTCCGGTCATTCTGAGGGCTCCTGCTTAAGAGAGCAGGCCTGTCCTCTGCTACCACTCCCATTCATACGCTTTACATAGTGAGTGTGTGTGGGGGAATACATCCTCTTGGTTCTTTTTAGGTTTGAGTTGATGAACCACGTTTTCTAAGATCAGTGACAGTGTTTAGTGTTTGTGGAGACATGTTCAAGGTCTAACTTTGATCTTGTTGTCACAGAGAGAGAGAGAGAGCAAAAGAGAGAGAGAGAGAGAGAGAGAGAGAGAGAGAGAGAGAGAGAGAGAGAGAGAATGTGGGTGCAGTGTTTGTGTGTTGTGCCAGACGAGGCTGGTCTCATGGACATCTGCAGTGCTGTGAAACTCTGTTATTACTCCAGTTTACGACTCCACGCTCGTTCTCTCACAGAGCATAAAACCAACGGCTGGGAGGCAGAGGGGGATGGGGGGGGGAGAAGAGAAAAGAGAGGTGAGAGGGAAAAGGCGAGAGCCAGAGATGGAGAGATAGATTGAAATAGAGAGAGGGAATAGGGGGAGAAAGACACACACACACATACCCTTTAAGGTGTAAAATCAACATACACAACATTTTGCTTTTTGGCACTGCTAAAATGAGCTAACTACCACAACAATCCCTGCAGGTCTAAGCTAAGCCTTGTGGTGGAATACCTTAATGCTAACAGGACATCAAATATTCAGCAGCAATAAAAGATGGAAACGACCCATTATGCTCTTCCAGCAGATGTGTGATAAGTTCTGACCTCTGTGCATTCATTTAACAATATTTGCCCAACATCAGAGAGCATTCAGAATGGATAGTTTATGTGTGTGTGTTTATGTGTGTGTGTGTGTGTGTGTGTGTGTGTGTGTGTGTGTGTGTGTGTGTGTTTGGGATTCTCATGGCGTGTTTGTGTGTAGGTATTTGCACACATTTGTGTGCAAATGTGTATCACTGATCGTGTGTGTCTGCATGTGCATGTGTGTTTCTGCATGTGCACGTGTGTCTGCATGCACATGTGTGTGGATTTAGTGTGTATATTTGCATGTGTGTGTGTCCAGATGCACTAATAGATGCAGTAGTTATATGATGCTCATAAATAAATCACCAGCTGAGCAAACAAACAAATAAACAAAATGAAATAAAAGGGACACTTAGCATTTTAGCCTACATAACTCCAGTTCGAAGCATCTCCACACCACAGACAGGGCTATAACTGTCTCTGACACAACATTTTAATCTGCTAGTCCTAAACTGCCTTTCTCTCCCAGGAGAACTCTTCAGTATTCCAGCGGTGTGTGTGTGTCTGTGTGTGTGTGTGTGTGTGTGTGTGTGTCTGGGTTTCGCTGTGTGTGTGTGTGTGTGTGACTCTCAGAATAGAGGCTCATACTAATACTAGTGAGAAGGTTTCGGAGAAGAGAAGTACTTTGAGGTTGCGAAGGCTTCAAGTGATTAATGAGCAACATCTCATTGTCAAATTATTTATACATCGCAACGCAATCCTAGCTACTTTTCACTTTTTCAATCCTGCAGTTTAACTGTTTCAATCCTTCTGTTTCACTGTTTCAATCCTACAAATCACTGTTTCAATCCTTCTGTTTCACTGTTTCAATCCTACAATTCACTGTTTCAATCCTTCTGTTTCACTGTTTCAATCCTTCTGTTTCACTGTTTCAATCCTGCCATTTAACTGTTTCAATCCTGCCATTTAACTGTTTCAAGCCTGCCATTTAACTGTTTCAATCCTGCCATTTAACTGTTTCAATCCTGCCATTTAACTGTTTAATCCTGCCATTGAACTGTTTCAAACCTACCATTTAACTGTTTTAATCCTACTATTCACTGTTTCAATCCTGCCATTTTACTGTTTCAATCTTAATGTTTCACTGTTTCACTCTATTGTTGAACTGTTTCAATCCTCCCGTTTTACTGTTCATCATCCTGTTCAAGGCACTGTAGCATACACACCCACACATCCACACACCTACACACACACCTAGGCACACACACACACACACACACACAGCACAAACATAACTTGAGAAAATATAATTGCAGAGTCAGCACTTAGCCATTTCTCAGGTAAACAAGTTTACTGTGGGGTTTTCTTTATGCTAAGCTAGTTTGCTGTATGTGTGTGTTTTTCTTGATTCATACCTTGACACATACAGTATATGTTCCAAAGGAACATATATGTGGAACATATAACACCACTACCCCATATCTTCAATATGGATAAGATTCTTAATTGTGAGCATGACCTAGCATATAAAAACTATTGGCGGCCTTCTTGTTCATTTGATGGATCTACAAACGAGTGTATGTTTGGAGAAGTCCCTTTCTTGATGATAAATACCAAGTTTCATGCTGATTGGTGATATACTTTGAAAATGTCGTCTGACATATACATTTATTGTATTTATAACCCTATGCCGTTGCTACAAATCCTACCCAACATTTTGTACACAACTTCTACAGGGGAGAATGCATATTGAATATGACCCTATAACCCAGTGGCATGGTTGGGTAAAGGAAATGTAAACTAACAATAGCCAATCACGAATGGCTTCAGTTATAGCCCCAACCTTCCATTGTCATTATAGCTGATCTCACACACCTACAAGGTTTCTCAACAACAAACACATGCTTCAAGAACTTCTTGGAGCTATTGAAGAGTAAGGTAAGTATTTAAAGTTAAAATACAATCCTACAAAAAACATATAAAATATCTGGTATTATTAATATATATATATTAATATTCTTATTTATCTTGTTTTCATCCTCAATAAATAGATCCTCAATAGATGTTCAGTGCTCTTCTTGATGGTTTGAATCTTTTTCTCCACGGAAGGCAATGGATTAGGCTTGATTTTTAGGTTTTAGTTTTTATCATATTGCTTTGAACTACTTGAATGTTACGCATTTTATTTAATTACAATTTTACAATATGTCTGTAAATAAAGGAGCAAACAACTATCTTGGCTTTTTGGTAGACATGAGTTTAGTTGCTGTTTCTACATTAAACCCTGTGGAGTACAACATGATGGGGAATTCTAAAGGTACTACTGCATTTGCTTTTGCTGTGTGCATTACGCAATAAACTGTTTATACTTGGCATGACCTGGTGTCTGATCCATTAATTTGTGATACCCTCTTTAAACTTTCTCTTCAAATCTAGAAATTGTGTTCACACATTATTTGATTTACAGCACAAAATTGTGAGCATTGAATAAGTTGGTCAGATGGACGATGTGGCTTTCCGAGGTTATGACATTTGAATATGTGTAAATAATGTTATTGGCTAATGAATGTGAATGATTTCACAATGTGTTCCTGTGGGAACACTCAACTGCACACAAAAATTCATGGATCACTGGTGTGTCTCGTTACATGAAAACCGTTACGTTGTAAACTGAACTGATCTGTGTTGCTCTGAAAGCTATGCTTGTTTAGATAGGCTAGTTTGCTATGTGTGGCCTTCTAAACTAAGCCAATCGTGTGATGCTCTGTAATCTAGGCTTTGAGTGTTTTTATGAGCTTAGCCAGTTTGAGACTATAGTATGGGTGTGCGCGTGTGTGTGTGTGTTAATGGTGTGTGTGGGACATGTGTATGAATGGTGGGGTCGCCTCAGATGTCACCTTCTGCCAGGTGATAGCCACCTGCTGATTGGCTCAGCAGGTTCCTCTCCGTGTGGAGGGAAGAGATCACTCATGTTTAGATGGCTCTTTTGGCCGCAAACCAACCCCCTGTGTGTGTGTGTGTGTGTGTGTGTGTGTGTGTGTGTAGTCACACACAGGAACTTGGACACACACACTCACAAAGGCACGTAGACACACATGAACATGCCCGCATGCATGCACACACACAGGCATATATGCACACACATAAAGCACTCCAGGTGGCTCTTAATCATATTATTTTGGAGGTGGAGGAAGCAGTGTGAGGTCTTAAGTACATTCTAGCGAGGTGTCTTCATCATACGCAGACCCACACACACACTTAGTGACACAGTGCATGTACATACACACAGTCCAAGTAGAAAACTGTGGTTGTTCAGCAGCTTCCAGTATCCCACCAGTAGAAGACTGTGGTTGTTATTGAGAGCTCCCAGTCTCCACCAGTAGAAGACATATGGTTGTACTGGGCAACTCCCAGTGTCCACCCGTACAAGACTGTGGTTGTAATGGGCAGCTCCCAGTGTCCACCAAAAGAACACTGGTTGTACTGGACAGCTCCAATGATGCTGTACGGTTCAGAAAGGGCTCAGTCAGCTCTTGTGGATAATTGACAGTTGAAAAGTGCATATGCACGACCGCCGAGGGCTAACCAGCATCTGCGGGACTGGCCTGACAGCAGGGGGTGGTTTAAAAGTCAACCGTCAGCTCAGCTGTTGCCCCTTAAATCAATATGTAATTTATAGGTGATAAGCCGAACACGCCTTCCATCCGTGTTTAGTGGTCTCTGCTGACTCACACACATGCAATATACAAACACACACACACACACACACACTTTTGTTCACCTTTTTGTATGGCTTTCCAATGTTTTGTAAATCCTATCTGGTGTAGTCCACTTTATATGTTATATATATATATGACAGTTATACGTATGTTCTGTTACATAAATATATTGTTATATATTATATTTGATTTATACATTGGTAGCATGTGGTGTGTTTATATGTATATAGGTATATATATATATTATTTTGTTAGATATCCTTCATTAAACAAATAATATATAGTAAAATAACAATAGTAAGAAAAGAAAAACAAATACCATAGGGGGCCCATAGCAGTACATTATTAAGTGGGGCACACACACTGGCTTCCCATATGTGGCCATCAATCTCTCTCTCTCTCTCTGTAAAGCATGGCGACTCTATCAAGATGTATGAGGTCTATACTAGACTCTGGCACTTGCTATAGCATGCCAGCTGTATGTGTTTGGGCTATTTGTTTGTGTGTGATTGATCACCCCATAAATAGGTGGATTACCAGGCCGTAATGCAGGGACGTATGAATCATGATGTCACCATGTGTGTGCATCTCTTCACCCAGCTCCGGGGGAGGGCAAAGAAAATGGCCGGCATCTCCAGGAGTGACCAGTGAAGTAGCACTGGGTACCGTGGTAATATGCTTTGTGAGTTAAGGTGGAAATGACACACTAGATGTAGTAAGCATAATTTACAAGATCATTTCCAACTCCATAACTCATAACTCTAAATAAAAGGTTAAACACTGTCAGTGAAACTGGATTAAAGATAATAAGTATTCTTAGCTACGTTTTTCAAACAAGTGTATCTTGTCCTAGTGTTGAGTGTGACGTCATGAGGTTGGTTGGCTTCAGTCCTACATTAGTTTATAAGTAAACAACAGCTGACTCAATGGACAATAAGGAACCCCAAACTAAAAAGCAATGCATGAGGGTTCAATTTTGTATTGCCCCTGGATGCAGCAATGAATTGTACAGAGTCAAAAACCAAGGAAAGATTGTCCACTTTCATGCTTTGCTTCTTAACTGGCAAGTGGTTCTTCATCATTGGCTAGCAGCACTGAAACGGGAGAATCCTCCAGTTAGCTGTAAAGCTAGGGTTTGAAGTGAGTTTGAAGTAAACGGTGACTCTGTGGGGAGGGGTTGTGAGGAGAGGGTGATTCACCGGACCAACAAGCTGAAGTCCGAGGCCGCTACCTGTGTTTGACTATTCCTCGTATAAGGAATAGTCAACCCAGTCTACTAGCAATTAAATAGGTGTGCGGCGTAAGGATAGAGCACGCCCATCTGTCGCGCTGTCAGATAGTTACCTGCATAGAATTAGTGCCTTAACGAAAGATTCATACCGTTTTACATGCTAAATAGCTATCGTTAGCTAAGGTTAAAATATCTGCTGTTGATGGGCCGCTCCAGGGTCACCGCACGGTCTTCTCGAAGGGAGAGCATGCACACTTCCAATACGTCCCTTTCGCAGCAGAGCATCTGGTAAATATGGGCCAGGGTAACGCAGGGCAGATCTCCAAGCAAGTTGTCCACTCAAGCCTCCTGACAGCAAATCGATCGCTTGCGGTCTGCATTTTAGTGCAGCGACCACACGAGCACCAGGTGGTGTGGTCAACCCCCTCCGCACCTAGGGAAACTGATTGCTCCGCCTTGTCCTCTGTACAAACGTGAGTTTGAGGTTTCCTCAATATATCGGCCATATTTACTCTGAATGTTAGAAGTTGTAGGTAGCGTGACTGCTGTCTTCCTGGGCTGACTTTCCAACTAACCAACCTCATCACGTCAGTGACGCAACGGCAATATGGCGGCGAGCATGAGGGAAAGCATACGTTATCGCCAACCACAAATTTATTGCAATTTAATGTTTAATCGTTTTATATCCAAAAAGTTCCTGGAATACATTCCAACAGACATAATTCTGTACAATACTCGTCAAAACTAGGCTGTTTCATGTCAGCTTTAAGGTGCAGCCTGGGAAATCCCAGGTTGTACGATTTGAGCAGCTGGTTCCTCCTGCTGTGAAAAGTATGACATTACTACTCCTATTACTAATACTGCATCAACTCTGGCCAGAATTGCAGACGTTAGCAGCATTAAAATGACATTACATTACATTAAATAACTTCAAAAGGCATAATAGAACCAAACTTTTTTTTCCCTGTTGGATACATAAAGCTATTACATGGGTTCTTGAGATTGTTTCTCGTGGATCAGTGAGTCTGTAAGCTCTGGATCACATGCTAGCATCAGCCAGCGTAAATATCAGTAACACATACAATGTATGTAAAACATCAAATAAATCACATAAATGTGATCATCAAAAAGTAGAGGGTACATTTGTCTTTGTTGTGGTGTATTGTATAGTATTGTAATATACAGTACGGTGTAGTCTGGTCAGATGTGGTATAGAATGGTGCAGTATGGTGTGTTATGGTCTTGTTTAGTATCCAGTTGTATGATGCAGTATAGGACAGGATAGTAGGCTAGCATTGTGTAATCTATAGAATGGTGTATCCCAGTGTGGCATGGCATAGTACAGTACAGGATACTGTATGTTACTACTCTGCAGTGATCTCCTATTCTTGTCCTTTGAGAAGTGCTTCTGGAAGACACCTTCTATGTTCTTCAGATCATCTCATGCAGAAGAAACAACAAAAGAATATGTAAACTTTGAGGACAGATGGATGGACAGCTACAGGTTCGAACCATCAATGGTTCAAGGAGACAGCTATCAGACAGCCAACCACTCCTGACTACGGCTGGGAAGGAGCTCTCGTCTCCATTTCTGAGCTGCTGGGAGCTCCTCGGGGTAGCAGGGGGTTCAAAGGTCAGGTTATGACAGAGATGAGAGAGAGACAGCGGGAGTCAGGTGAGGGCAAAGAACAAAGGGGAGAAGGGGAGAGGGGTGAGAGGTGGACGGAATGGGTTGCATCAGGGATCATCAATCAAAGGAGGCATAAAAGAGAAACAATGGTGAAGGACAATTTGTTTTTCTTCTCCAATGAAATGTTGACAGAGAAAAAGAGGGAGAGAAATGGCATGAGGGAGAGAGAGAGAGGGAGAGAGGGAGAGTGAGGATGGCTAAACATGAAGACTAGACGAAAGAGACAGTGAGAGAGGGTGAGCGGGGTTCAGACATGCTGACAGAAAAAGAAAGAGAGCGAAAGAGAGCAAAATAATTCTAGCAGTCAAAGTTCATATCCAAAGGCTTGGTTCATTTGACAATTTGCCTCCAGTAACAAGATAATACACTCTTCTCTGTCTTGTTTTTCTTCTCTCTCTGTCCCTTCCCTTCATGTACAAACTTGCACACTTTAATATTGGCCATTGTTATAAATATTTTATTCCAATTTCGCCTTTGCAGTTGACTTGTTTGTTTATTTTATCAGTTATAAAATTCATCTTGCATAGTTTTTTCTGATTTGATTAATAATTGGCATTGAGATACAAGAAAGCATTATTTCTCTCTCTCTCTGTCTCTCTCTCTCTCTCTCTCTCTCTATCAGTCCCCCCCCTCTCTCTCTCTCTCTCTCTCTCTCTCTCTCTCTCTCTCTTTCTCTCGCTCTCGCGCTCTTTCTCTCTCTTTCTCTCTCTGTATAACCACAGCCTTCCTGAGGGATGGTCCAGAGCCCCCAAAGTAATTTGTCCAAGTATTTTGTTCTTAGTCTGTTTACTGAATGCATATTCAAGTTGCAAGGCCAGGGCTCATAAGCATAGCAATAGGCCGACACTCCTCACTCTGCTTTGGAGGAGGTAAAGGAGAACCAGAGCATTCTTGTCCAGCACAATATGTCTTTCTCTTTGGCACAATCATAGGGTACACACATACACACATGTATGTATATGCACACACATACACACACACCACACTCACATTCATGGAAAGGCTAGCCCAGACAGTTTGTCACATTCATACACATGCATATACACACACCCTAGTCACAATCATATGTATGCATGCACAGACACATTCACATTCATACACACGCACACACCATAGTCATAATCAGGTATGTGCACGCACAGACACACAATCACATTCACACACATGTGTACATACTACACACGAACATACATATATATGCACACTCACAGTCATGTTCATACATATGCATACACACAGCACACTCACCTTCATACAAGCATACACACAACCCAGTCATGTTCATATGCACACATACACACTCACATTCATACATAGAACACACACATGCATTCACACACACACACACACACACACGCACACTGCACACCAAGCTGCACACACAAGGATAAGCTCAAGCATGAAGACAAGGCGAGCCCACCCACCAAACATCCATAAGTAATTACGCTGCTAAGTGGATTTTGTTTTTGTAAGTGGCTATAATTCAATTTCAGCCCAAAATAGTCTTACCTGGTTTGTTTACAAATGACTGGACCAAAGACAGAAAGACAGACAGACAGACAGACAGACAGACAGTAAACACATCGGATAACACAGACAGAAAACAATTATGAGTGTAGACAGCGTTTGTTAATGTAGAACATACTACCTACGTCTACACCTGTCTAGCTGCTGTCTTCACGGTTGGATGGAAAACATGTAATTACCAGACGTGTGATGATTGGCTCTTGGTGTTGCTGCTTGTGTTGGTGTGGCAACTGCCACACCAACATACCTATAGAATACCTATAGAATCTGGCTTAGGCACGGCTTTTTGGTCAGATGAAATGCTTATTATTTTACTTTCCCACACTTTAATCAACCATAATCCCCTTCTGATCGCATTGTTCTGTGCAGTAAATCTGAGTAAGCAGTTTCCATGATTAGAAATCCCTGCAATTCATAAACAGAAGTGTTCTTTTTTAATTTGTTTTGTTTCTATTTGGCATTCACAAAGGTGCATTCTGGGAAGTCTTCATCCGCAGTCTGTGAATAATCTCCACCATGGCTCCAGCATGAGGAATTACAGCCTTATTTCAGTCTCGACCTCAAAGTTATTACACCTCATTCTCCTGACCTTGGACTTTCCATCAACACTCACAATTTAAAGCCTCAAGCCGGGACAAAGTAAAAGTTGGTCGCAGACGTTTGCCTTGACCGTTACGACCTCGTATTTAAAATAAAACGTTCAATGTTGCACCCTCCTCCCAGTTTTCATGCGCAACGCACAGGAGAAAACCGCCATTCATATTCCAGATCATCAATTTAACAGCTGCTCTTTAAGATTCTGACACATTTTTGCTACTTACTGGATGTCACATTAACCTACAGGTATTTATGAAGTTCAAACTTTATGATTGTAATTATTTCATTTTGAGTTTATACATTGTTAATATCCGCCTTCAAATTTGACATCCACAAAATGCCCAAATGTGCAACTAAATTACTTTCATCAATGTAACAAACACTAAACGCCTTTCATTCTAATCACCCTCTAAATCTGGTCTTTCAGGGTTTTAAAGTTTTTCTAAACTTTATCCATGTGAATTAAATCCATAAACTCTTCATATCTTAAAAAACTCCTAAATTCCTCTGAGATTTAAACATTACAACTCTAAATGTCAGACAGTGTGATGTATGAGTTTACCTTTAGCCACCTACGGCTCAATCATCTTTTAACTACATGAGAGTGGAGAGAGAGAGAGAGAGAGAGAGAGAGAGAGAGAGAGAGAGAGAGAGAGAGAGAGAGAGAGAGAGAGAGA
>JAOPJO010031915.1:0-10428 GCA_027123675.1 Molva macrophthalma
ACACACACACACACACACACACACACACACACACACACACACACACACACACACACACACACACACACACACCGAGCGCCCCCCATTTCTGCCCCTCCACTTGTAATGTATTAATTCCTGGCATGGGCAGTCTGCTGTTGCTAGCTAGGATGAACACATGGTAGCAACAGCCTCTTTTGCATGCCCCCGTGCCGGCCTTGCTTGTCCTGGCGGTTGCCGTGGTAACAAAGACATTCGAGATGTGGGTGGACGAGCATGCTGGGCTCTGTTCTCTGTTCGATGCTCTCCATCTCTTACGTTTCTGGCATTCGTGCGCTTCATTTACATCCCCCCCCACCCCCTCCTCCCATCTATCACAATGGTTATGCGTCTCCATGCGTTCCTCAAACGTCATGTTTATCGGCTTATTCAATTGTGCCTGCTTAAGGAAGATGGAGCGATTGATTGTTTTCTGCATGAAAGGTCATTGGTACATCTGGCAGACAAAGTTGCCATGGTAATTCTGCCGTTCTCCATTGCGACGGATCAGCGTATGATGCTACGTACTCAAACGTTTGTCAGTACTGTGAGTGTCAGTAAATTGTGTTTTGTTTCCGGTACTATTTACTGCCATTTAGCACAATTCTATTCAAAGCGACTGAAACTATTCCTACAATACTTGTCATTCACTAACAGGTAGGGTGTAGGCATCTCGCTCATGGATGCCTGCCGGTTAGGCTGTTGTCATTGGGGGATTGAACCCAGAAACCCCTTTTTGTCTGGGAATCAAACTCACCACCCTAATCACCACGATACTTCAATGATGGCTAATGCTCTCCGCCCGCTCCTGCCTCTCTCTCAGGATGGAGGCATCCTGCCTGGAGCTGGCACTGGAGGGGGAGCGGCTGTGCAAGGCGGGAGACTTCAAGGGCGGCACAGCGTTCTTCGAGGCGGCCGTGCAGGTGGGCACGGAGGACCTGAAGACCCTCAGTGCCATCTACAGCCAGCTGGGCAACGCCTACTTCTACCTGAAAGAGTATGGGAAGGCCCTGGAGTACCACAAGCACGACCTCACCCTGGCCAGGTGGGAGCTGCTCTGCTACACTGTGTTTGTTCCGCTTTTATAGTAAAAGGCCCCCCCTTGTGGAGTATGGAGTGATCCGCCCGGATGTATGAGGGCTAGATCATATGTACTACCAGTTGGTACAGTCCACGGAGTTGGCTGATGGGTTGATCTATCTAACATGTAATCCAGCTTTTGAGCGGTGAGGTCACTGTAGGGGAGATTTGGAAACGCCTCGCAATGGCTAATCAACTTCACACCTGGTGGTTAAACAGCGGGCCTTTTTAAAATGTTAAATATGATTTACAATGCACTGACTTACATTTTTTTTATTTACCTTTTGGTTTACATGCCTTGTTTTAAATGCTTGTCTTTGAATTTGTTTTATTGATTGTCCTTCAAATGTCTGTAAAAGATAGATTGGGAGTGCATTACATAGGCAGGAAACAAACAATCGCCCTGGTTTTGAAGGGAGATGTATAAATAAACCTGCCCTGCCGTGTATGTTTTCATACATAATGGCTGTATACCAGCAGTACAACAGCTCTGTAGCTAACCAGGACATATCCATTCAAATGTGTTTTATTCTTTCTCCTTCCAACTAAGTCATGTGTCATTTATCACCGTGTTATGCGATAACCCTCGCATTGTATATCACCGGTTTCTTGTTTTACCTTAGCACGCGTTACATTTGTTCCATGGTTTATGACGCCCCCTGTGGAGAGAAGTGTGGTTGGCGTCTAGGCGGGGAAGTGATTAAAAGCAACATGAAGCTGTGCCATGTAACATTACAGCACCAGCATGATCTGCAGCATCCCCCTGCCCCCTCCCGCTGAGAAGAGACATCTGTCAATTAAACATATGCTAAGTGTATAGCACCATTGAACATTATCAGCCGTTGAGCAATATTAGACGCTCAGTTGCACTAGCTTGGGGTAGCGCCACGGCTATGCCCATTTCATATTAACATGAAATGCGAGCCACAAGGGTATGGTTACTGTAATTTAGCAGTGGCTGTTTCCAAAGCAGTGATTGCTTGCATTGAATTCAGATACAGGTCATTCAAGAGCAGGTATTGGGTGAGAGCATCAGGGTTCGAACCCTGAACCTTTTGGCTGGACTCAAAGCACCCAAAGTCCTCAACTGGGCTGCACGCTCCATGAACACTATGACCATTTACATCAATATTAAATGCACGGATCTTAAAGTCTTTCTCTTGGACGTAGACCTACTGCAGCAATTGGCTTGTCTTCAGGGACCTGTTTCGGCCAGTTTATCGGCCCACCAGGTTTTGAGTAGGAAGGAGAACACGAGAGCCACGAGATGGTGGTTGGTGATATCTGACCGAGCTACGACCGAGCAGCACTGGTGGTGGACCTGGGGACGGTGCTCCATCATGCGTTGCATTTTGGGATTTGAGTTCAATAGAAATGTCTAGAAGCCCAGAGAATGAGAGCTAACTTAGCATTTTGTAAACGTTGCAGAATATTTTGAACCGTTCAAGAGTACAGTACAATAAACTGATTTTAGAATGTTATTTTGTTGGGGGGAATTATTCCTTTTACACTTTGTGTTCTTCTTCCCAGGACGATAGGGGACAGAATAGGGGAGGGGAAAGCCAGTGGTAACCTTGGCAACACGTTGAAGGTGTTGGGACGCTTCGACGAGGCCGCCGTCTGCTGCCAGAGACACCTGGACATCTCTCAGGAGCAGGGAGACAAGGTAGCCAGTAGACCTGCACACACATGCATTACATTACACAACATTGATTCTCACATACAACTGCATGAATGTATAGGATGCGTACATACCGACTTGTTGTTTCGGAGGCACATTCTCACGGTGAAATACACAAACTGTAAGCATTTACAATGACTCATATACTAGTGGTTAACAAGTAGGGATCTACTCTAAATAAAATGTAGATTTATTTTGTACACATTTAGACATAATCATCTTATATTTTTCTTCTTGCAAGTCAACCCCATGGTAGGATGACTGTTTATTATAATGAGCAGTCACCCAACAGCTTGTGCTGTTAAAAACATTGACCCACGTTTTTGTCTGCTAACGATTGCGCCTTTTAGACTGAAAGATCAATGCGACCACCAATACGGCTCAAACGAGTCCCCTTCTTTGTGGAGGCGTTGTGCTTTATAGCAGACACTTTGTTCCCTCTGAGACACCACCCGGGTGGGTGTCTGTCTCCACCTGCCTCACAAAAGCACACCGATTCTTAAAGGGTGACTCATTTTGCTCTGTATGGTCGGAAACATCCGTCTCGCTGTCGTCCGTCTGTGACTTTTGCCGCAGGGCAACCCATTTCATCGAATGGCGGCCCATTCGGATTAGTTTGGTTGCGCTACTGCTACATGACATGTACATCAGCTTTCTAAAATGGTTATCGTTATAATCCTGTACGAGCTTTATCGTTCCTGCGGCCACCTAACGTCCCTTCCAATGTGTAATTCCTGAGTGTTGGGTTTTCAATTACAAGCACTTGAGTACCTGACTCCCACATGAAATAAAAATTAAAAAAAAAAAGTAGAATCCGACTAAATGTAGTGCATTCGGAACTTGCATTAATACCCAATGTGGCTGAGACCTACCAAAGCATTGCAATACACATTTACGTCACAAAGATTTTGTGTGCCGAGTTGAAAAGCTATAAGAATACCATCCGCCTACACAGCTTCAGACCTGTTCCTGTGTGCATCTGTCCGTCTGCAGGTGGGCGAGGCCAGGGCGCTGTACAACATCGGGAACGTGTACCACGCCAAGGGGAAGCAGCAGCTGTGGGGCTGCACCCTGGAACCCGGGGACCTGCCCTCCGACGTCCGGGACACCCTGCAGAAGGCCACCGGCTTCTATGAGTAAGGGTCTCTTTAAAGAAAAAAAAAAAGCAAACCCTCAAACAACTTCTGTCAGATGGAAAGTGATGCTCCTGGGATACGTAGTAGTGCTGTGGATTGGTCCTGGTCCCCGCCTTGATGCACAAAGTTTGAAAAGCGTAGGATAAGAACAGCAATATATCCCTGCCCCCAAACATCCCTGCCCCCAAACAGGGCAGTCTGATTTTTCCTTTTTAAAAGCAGTGGTGCAGTGGTTTTTAAAGATGTGGTTTCCAACACCCCACCATTCAACAAACATCGTTTTAACCCAACCAACAACTGCCTTAACAACAGTTTTCCAGGGAAATGTAGTGATTTGTAGTAGTTCACTCATGGCTTTGAATCATTACCCAGTTTGTTCGTAGCTGAACTTTGAAACCTTTTTTCAATTATTGTATTTCTCCTGCAATCCCATATGCATATCAGATGATCCAAAGTACCGCGTTGACCACGGGGCTGACAAGCGCTGCTTTAAGTGAATAGATACACATGCATTCGTGAACGCTGAACGTAGGTATCAGGACGCACGCACAGTCTGTGTCTGGTTTCACTTTGGATGTGTCTGTCTATTGATGCGTGGGAAGGGGAGGGACACTAGGTTTATCAGGGCTGTTAGGGACTATTATAGCCTACTCGTTACTGAACCGTAGGCAATTAACAGCACAAGGTTAAACTGTCAATAATGACACACAAGAGGTTTCACTGCCGTGTACTGGGAAATAAAAAGCGGTTATCTGAAGTGCTTCGGAGTGATTGGGGGAATTAGGAGTATGCACACAAACCGATTCATCCGAGTGGTGTGACTAACCCCTTATCAGTGTATGTTTTATTGTCATGGGATTCTGTAATTTCCTATAGCTTTTCAAACACTGACGTATAATGTACTGTACATACAGCAAATGAAGCAGATTATGTTTTTCAATATACATTACATGTTAAGGGAAAGTACTATGCATTACGCTGGCATCTGCATTTTCAACTTAAATATTGACATTTTAAATCAATTTTAATAAAATGAACGGTAACACTTTACAATAAGGGTACATTAATTAACCATGAATTAACATTAGTTAATGCAATATCAAGCATTGGCTTACTGTCAATTAACAATTCAATAATGGTCTAGTAATCATTTATGGTGTTCATGTTTACTAATGGTGTTTGTGTTAACTAAGGTAATGGGATTAATGTTAACTAAGGTAATGGTGTTCATATTAACTAAGGTATTCATTTTTACATTATTTAATAGTGTAAGGGTTAAACCTAACCCACTACCCCTTACCCTAACCCTAACCCCTGTGCTATATAATACTTATTACTTAATAGTTATTACTGCATTAATTCATGTCAATTAATGGTTAATTAATGTACCCTTATTGTAAAGGGTACATTATTAACTATTTAGTAAATGAACAGATGCTTTTATCCAAAGCAACTTACACTTAATTCAGATACAGATCATTTAGGAGAAGGTAGGGGTGCTCCAAGGATGCCTACAGTTAAGGCTGTGGACATGGGGGAATCAAACCCGGTCCTAATCACCCTGCAGCCATGCATCCTCCTAACCCACACTTCACTGTCCTGGCCCCGATAATAATTCCCCTTCCTTATTAAATGTGTTGTTCTTCTCCCCAGGATGAACCTGGGCCTGGTCAAAGAACTGGGTGACCGAGCTGCTCAGGGAAGGGCGTTTGGTAACCTTGGCAACACGCATTACCTGCTGGGGAACTTCGTGGAGGCCATCAAGTTCCATCGACAGGTGAGACATGTTCCGCCAATAACCTGTGTCCGATATCGTAGTGATGTACACAATACACAAGTGTGTACACAATACAGCACAATACAGTGCACATACAAGAGCACTGTACAATGCTAGCATGTTTTACTAGTGATTCATAAATAAAATCATTGATTAATCATAAATAATTACAATTTTTTTTGTAAATATGCACCTTGATTATAATCCTATGAGTCCTTTGGTGTTGCTGAAAATGTTTTGTCCTTTTTTACAGAGGCTGTCCATTGCCAAAGAATTTGGTGACAAAGCAGCAGAGCGGAGAGCCTACAGTAACCTTGGCAACGCTCTCATATTCTTGGGCCAGTTTAACACAGCCACGGAGTACTATAGGTAAGTAGAGATAGAAGGAGCACTCTGCCCTCTAGTGGTGGAGTTGTAAAACGCAGGAAAGAAAATCTACTTTTTATTTTCTTTATATATAAATTTAATATACTAACTTCCCCACCCATTTTTTTCAAATTGGTATGGATTGACCTTTCACTCCATATTTTCCATTTATTATTTAATAAAATAAGATGTTACCTTAAAATCACAGACTGGAAATGTGGGTGTCACAGCAGGAAAGTACAGGTACACTAATATAAATGACTAAATATATATATAAAAGCAATACAGAAAATATATACAAACACAAATGTATTATCCCTTAAAACGTACACGTATACGTCTTCCTAATTCATGCTACTTCTGTTGTGTGGATGCGTCCAGGAAAACCTTGCAGCTGTCCAGGCAGCTGAGGGACCAGGTGATGGAGGCGCAGGCCTGCTACAGCCTGGGCAACACCTTCACCCTGCTGCAGCAGTACGAACGGGCCATCGACTACCACCTCAAGCACCTGCTCATCGCCCAGGAGCTCACGGACCGGTGAGGGATCACTGCCTGGCAGGAAATCAATAATACGCATTTACATAAGCTATTACAGGCAGATGCAGATCGTTTGCTTGTTCCGGCTACAAGTATTCCCGGAGGTTTTCACGTATAGACACAGCAGCATGGGACAAAAATAATCGTTTTTCTTAATGAAACAGCAGAAGAAAATTGAAATATCAGTCATTAATAGTGGCCATTTTCACACTATCTTTCGATGCCACACATTTTGTCCGATCATGGTCTACGTACATCGCTGGCCTATATATAGCGCATCCCTGCTGTTGAGTTATTTAACACACAGCGTAATCCCAATCCCAACTGTGAGCTAACGTCGTGTTGCCGTGTGTTCAGGGTGGGCGAGGGTCGCGCGTGCTGGAGCCTGGGGAACGCCTACGTGTCTTTAGCCAATCACAGACAAGCTCTCCATTACGCCAGGAGGCACCTGGACATATCCAAAGAGGTGAGCACGTCTCACGGCAACGTGTGTGCTATGCTTTATTCTTCTTATTATCGTTATCTCACCTACATGTAAATCGCATGGATCCGAGAAAATAAACAATTTAGTGAATTTCTCCCCTTGAAAATCCACCCACCACTCCAGACCTGGATCAGAATGGGTTTTTGGAAGTGTATTCCTACAGTGATCTACACAGCGTTGATCTGAAACCTTTACAGACACTTTTTCACAGTTTACTACAAGTTTGTGTCGGCCAATTCACACTTACAGGCCTCCAGCAAAATGATTGGTCGTAACAAATACGAAGCAAAATAAAGTGAATCCAGATTTGAGCTTGACTGCCGCAAGACTTTAGATATTAATCTAAAGTCTGATTTTGTGAGACTATTCTACTGCAGGCTTCCCTAATATAACACATGCACTCCAACCAAACTACTTGCACACACTTTACGAGTTTGAAGTTCTTGATCCCTTATTCTGTAACCTGCACATCTGAGTTCTTGTGCCTGTTTGTCTACCAAATGTCGTGCGTGATGTCCATGTGTATGTGATTCAAAGGTGAACTGTGATGTTGGCTATTTTCTAATATAAGGGAGTACTGCGGGTTGTGTAAATACCATGGTCTGCAACGTCAACTCTTGGAACATTGACCTCAGTGTTCCAAGAGCCCAACTTTGCCACAAATAGTTAGTAGAAACTGAGTTGATGTTTCCGTTTTTTCACGTCACACATATGAAGCAGTACGCTCTTACATTAGAAAATAGCAGAGTGTGATGTTTGATTTAGTTTTTGTATTGCATATATATTGCTTCTGTCTCTATCTAGCTCTATTTAAGTTATCTATATCTATAGATATAGATATAGATATATAGTTACGCTATATCTATATATCTATAGATATGTATATCTATATGGATGGTCATTGTGTGTCTGTTTCTCCGTGGTCTTCCCCCAGATCGGCGACAGGAACGGGGAGCTGACGGCCAGGATGAACGTGGAGCAGCTGATGGAAGTCCTGGGGGTGAACGAGACTGACCTTTCACCCTGCAGCTCAGAGTTTGAGATCCAAGGTATGATGTAATTTTACTTATACATATGTTGTTTTTTTGACGGCTGTATATATCACATTTACCGTTGTAAATGTGTTTGAGGCCCATAGTTTGAGGCTTACACTTATAAGCCAACAGTACTAATTCCAGGAAATTCACACTCAACATTCATACAACATACAACTCCAGGAAATATTGTTTCTTGAGTCAAATACAGTCAAACTGATACAATCAAAATGTTGCATCTTGATAATGGCTTATTAGTAGATCATTGTATCTACTGATAAGAATGAAATCCATAATATTTAGAAGTATTTAAAGCATTTGCGGTAAGCTGGTCCAAGAAGCAGTATTTTGGCTGATCTATGCTATGGTGGCATGACATTTCAAGTCTTTTCCTCAAAGTCCTTTGTTTCACATGAACTCAGATCACATGGGCTTTTAAACATACCGATGTTCATCATGCAGTGGTCATAAAGTTGATCGTGAAATCTGATCGTGACCCAGATCGAGAAATCTGTCTACTCTATTCCTCAAGCTCTGTTGAACAACCTCAGCCACTGTTTCCCTGTTCACCAAGCTCAGGAGGAGCTAACCGGAGCTAACAGTGCTAACTGGAGCTAACAATGCTTATCGGATTGGCTTTCGATCTCTCAGTTGAAAAAGCGAGGGAGTCTAGTGGTAACAAAGTTAGCATTATTGACCATGAGTTATAATGTAGTGGCTACAGTGTTTTCAACACCTATCCGGAAGGTACTGGGTTCGATTCCCGATGCTCACAGCCTTACTCGTAGGTTTCCTGTCCTGTTCTTTCCGCGGTGACACCCTGATTCCAATCCATCTATTGAATACCAAACTCTTCCTTGACTGCACAGATTACGAGGGTCCGACCATGACGTCTATGTCAAATGTAAACCTTGTTTACATTTTCATTTCGGGTGTAGAAAAAGAAATCTGGAAGCCGGAGCGAGACAGCAAAACACAAACAAGTCGAACGTCAACACACCCCTACCCCTACACAAGCATGCAGGATGTTATTTGTTTACGGACAATTCCTATCCGATTATAAAATATGTTAACAATGTTTAACGGAATGCCAAGCTGGTGTATTGGGTAGAGTTTGGTGGGAAAAACTTTAAAACGTATTAAAGTTTTTCTCCCAGTGCTGTGGAATACCACAGACGCTGTGTGCCGACCGCAGTGCAACGCTAAAGCACCACTAACCACCGCGTTAGCGTTTTCCTCATTAAAGTCACCTAAATCGCTTTTGGGGTGGATGACTGGTTGTTTGCCTGACTCCTGACTTCCAGGACCACCAGCTCACGCCCAGGTCCCGCATTCATTCCCCCCCCCGCAGGTGCAAGAGATGTGCAAAAGAATGGGCCGTATTGGGCCTTGTTGGCCTTGTTGTCTCTCCTTGCGCTCTCTTAAAGAGAGCCGCACATTTCTCCACCTCCGAATGTCCATACGACGTTCCGTAGAGCTAAGAAGGAAAAAGCATTTCGCTTGAAGTTTCACTTGAAACTCATGATCCCTTGCTCTTATCTTTTTTTGAGTGGTTGGTATTTGGAGTTCAACGCTCTTATTTTAGAGGGCCTATTTTGAATTTTTATGTTTTTTCTTTTTATTCTCGCTCTTATTTTGAAGGCTCAAAACCGTCACGAATGGAGTGAATTCCCAACTGTAATGCTTTTTTAGTAAATGTCTTGTTTAAATGTCTTTTGACAGGGGCAAGACCCAAGTTCACGAAGAGAAATAGCATGGACAGTGTGGAGTTGTGGAAGTACTCAGATAAGGTAATCTTAACTCAAACACATACAAAGGCTTGTATCACAGTACAACAAAACCCCATTCACACTTCCCCTGTCACACTAGCACTCCTGATCAGATGAATCCTAAATGTGAAACCATTGACTTTGACTGCAGAACGGAGACAGCCAAGACCTAGACAGTATATCCCGGAGATCCAAGAGTCAGCTGTCCCAGCCGGGCCCCAGGACTGGCTATACCGATAGTCAATCATCTGACGATAGACCATGGTCAGACTCTCCTGTTGACACTGATGACATCACCGTGCAAGTGCCGCCCCCAGTAAGTAGTGGCAACACACTCAATGTGAATCTGATTAATCAATTAAAGCTCTTGATTATTCTCCAAATTATGAATGATTAAATTGATTCTAGTCGGTTATTATTATTAATTATCAACTGGGTTATATTTAGTCATTCAAATTGTACATCTGGGAAGACTGTGTGTGTGTGTGTGTGTGTGTGTGTGTGTGTGTGTGTGTGTGTGTGTGTGTGTGTGTGTGTGTGTGTGTG
>JAOPJO010032068.1:0-2500 GCA_027123675.1 Molva macrophthalma
ACCCCCACACCCCTTCCAGCCGTCGGCCTCGCTTCACTCAGCGACCCCCGCCGCCAGCGCCAGATGGACCGGCTCACGGGGGGGGTGAGCGGCCCCCGTCCTCACAGCTGACCCCCGCTCCCGTCAGAGGCTGGACGCGCTCCAGACCGGCTGCAAACAGCTGGACGTCCTGCAGTGCTGCTGCTGCACATCACGCCGCTCAGCGCCTGTCAGCCACACACAGAGGAAGCCCCAGGGTGCGTGTGTGTGCGTGTGTGTGCGGGTGTGTGTGCGTGTGTGTGCGTGTGTGTGCGTGTGTGTGTGTGTGCGGGCGTGTGTGTGCGGGTGTGTGTGTGATTAGCCAGAGAAGAGAAGGGAGCAGAGAGATGGAGAGCGATGGGGACGGGAGAGAGGGAGACATGGGAGGACGTCCGTGTAGCCGCTAGCACGTGTCGCTCAATGAATCGACTCCTGCGGCTCCTCCTTCAGATGCTGGCGGAGCTGCTTCAGATGCTGGCGGAGCTGCTTCAGATGCTGGCGGAGCTGCTTCAGATGCTGGCGGAGCTGCTTCTTGGGTCACTGGCAGTTTATTTCCTATCAAGGGGGTTGAACACATGTGGTGGTTGGGGTGATAACCTCTGGCCTGTATCCTCCTCCCTAATCACTCCTTCACCTTTATCTTATCCTCCTCTGCCTCATCCATCTCCTTCGTCCCTCAGCATCCCTGCAGGGCTGCTGTCTGACCCGCAGCTCTCCCTCCTCCTGGTGACCTCCTCTCTCCTCTCCTCTCTCCTCTCCTCTCTCCTCTCCCAGCCTGCGTTTGTTCCGCTGCTAACCTCAGCCAGAGACCCCTGTTCTCTTTATCAGCACCCAAAACATCTCCCGCATTGTGTCCACATTATGATCAGTTGGCTTTTATCATGGCTGACTCTCTCTCTCTCTCTCTTTTGTTCTCTCTCTCCCTCTCTCTCGCTTGTTCTCTCTCTCTTGTTCTCTCTCTCTCTCTTACAATATTTGGGGCATCACCATTTTGTGTATAAATCTGGTTCCCTGTATATTGCACCAATTAATAACCATAAATAATATAACGTAAAAACAGTGTTCAATTGATGCACATCATTTCAGACCTTAGATGTTAGATGTAGGCAATGAGTGTAAAAGTAAGCGATATCAGACACAGCCTCTCTCTCTCTCTCCATCTCCGTCCCTCGTCTCCCAGGTCCAGGCTGGCGGTGGACAGCCAGCCAGGAAGGGCCTTCATTCGGAGCACCAGAGTGAGCCGGAGATGACAGGATATGACCGGTCTCATCTCTTCAGGTGTGGAGCCTCTCTCTCCGAGGACAGAGCGCTGCTCTGACCCGACCGACCCCAGAGAATCACCTTCCTCTGGGTCGTAAATCACGCGGCGGGCCTGCAGAGGTGGACTGGGGGGAGCTGATGAGGAGAGGGCCGCTCGGACAGCGGAGGAGCGTCTGGGCGTCCAGGTGGCTGGATTTATCTACCACGCGCTTCAGATAAGCAGGCCGCCAAGGACAAGAGGGAGCATAAAAATGACAGAGGGCTCCAGAGCCTCGCTGGAGATAGCATATGATGACCCAGCAGGGAGCAGGGATACTAAATGAAACCAGAAAACTCGGATAGCCGGTATGTCCAAAGAAAGATCCCTCAACAGCCGATACTGTGGTCTACCTGTTCGGGACAAGATGTACACTAACTGACCCCAGACAGCAGGGTGAGAGGATGCTGCAGACCAGGAGATTTGGTTGATCTGTAGTGTACAGAACAGCACGGGAGGTAGGAGAGCGTGGCACGCCATAGCGGAGCGCAGACCAGACGGTAGCGGATGTGAGCGCATGGAAACACGTGCATCTCAGCAGAAACACTAGTACTTGGGAGAATCAGACACGTATAGAATAATGCTTGAATGATACGTATGCTACAGCGTGCCAGCATCCATTCGTCAGACCATTTTGGAAAATGATCGGGAATTTTTGTTTGGACTCCGCTTCAAGAAGGATTGTTTGAATTGAAGTCAGCCATCTTGATTTGTGTTCTGGATCCCTTCCCTCTCCGTCTCACTGAGCCACACAGCTGCGTTTACACATGGACAGGTGAATCAAGAGCGCTCCACATCTTACTGTAGCACCAGGCAAGACGTTAGGAATTTAAACTGTTTCTCTGTCTGCCCTGCCAACTCCACAGCAATATTCTTCTACTGGACAAACTGTGTAGACCACCAACTTACAAATACAAAAACATAGATAATTATGACTTAAAACTAAATAATAACCAATAACAATCTCACATACACGCACACACAACCCATTCCCCAGTCCTGAGTGAACTAGACCATCGCACTGATGTTGACCATGAAGTGACACCAGACCGGTGTGGGGAGCTGGTCCCCAGGGAGAGACCCCGGTGTGGGGAGCTGGTCCCCAGGGAGAGACCCCGGTGTGGGGAGCTGGTCCTCAGGGAGAGACCCCGGTGTGGGGAGCTGGTCCCCAGGGAGAGACCCCGG
>JAOPJO010032068.1:5000-10388 GCA_027123675.1 Molva macrophthalma
TTTGGCGACACACTATGTTGTCTGAGGCCAGCCAGGAGGCAGCAGGAGCATCATGTCACAGCCTCCACAGCCTCCGCAGCCTCCACAGCCTCCACGCACATCCATTCTCCCTTAAAGAAAAGGACATTATCAGGATTCGTTTAAGGTCCGTTTATGACGGACTGGGCCCTATCAACACCACAAAGCTGCCGTATTTACTTCCAGAAATAACAGTATTTTCTGTGGAGATGATATGATCTGGTGACACGATGCATTAGGAATGCAGGACGAAAGGGGTCACGCTGAAGAGTCATCCAGTCATCGGTCTGCTCGCCCACCTTCTCATGAGCTACCTCAGGTTAGCCCAGCCTCCCTGAGCTGCAGAGTGCTTCCCTCTAGTGTCACGAGGTGCAGGGCCCCCGACACACAAACTCTCGGAGATCCTAAACGGGGTGAAAACAAGTCCATCTGCCGCATGGGAGGCACCGCTCGCTGTGTTTCAACAGGGCTTCCGTTAACCGCAGAACCTCCTTCCTGTCTGGCCAGAGATGGAAGAGGAGGGGAAGGAAGAGGAGAGGGGAAGGTGAGCGCCGGAGAGCTCCATTAGGACTGTCTTCATCTCTAGAAGGATTTGAGACACGCTGACACAAGTACAGTTTACATTCCTGAGGTTCAAAGAAAAACAAATCTGAAGTACCAATATATATTCACATATTTACGAATAGTCTTTTTTTCTAGTGACTTATCCCAGTGAATCCATCATTCCCGTTACATCCAGCGTTTTCTGTTCAGACCATGAAAAAGGCCTTCTTCCTAATTCTCCAGTTTTTTTCTCGGTTCCAGACTTCCTCATTGCAATCGCACATGTGGCCGAGTCTGAGACCGGCCTGATGAAGAACCAGGACCCGGGGCAGCAGTACACAGTGCTCCTGAGATCCATTAACACAGGCCCCAGCCTCTCCAAACCCAGCAGAAGAGAGGAAGGAGAAACCCCCGACTGAAGGCGAAGAGAGAGCGAGAGGGGGAGGGAGGAAGAGAGAAGGGGGAGGCCTGGCATAAAGATTATAAAACATCTGTGAACTCGTCCAGCTTGAGGTACTGCTTCCCCACAGATTTGGGCCTGATCTTACGTTCTCTTTTCTCTCCTCCCCCTCCCTGCTCTCCCCCTCTCCTCACCCTTTTCCTGCTCCCCTCCCTCTGTTTTCCTGTGGTTTAGTCTGCCTCTGGTTCCTTGTTATGTTGACCTTTATGTTAACAAACTGGGAACATTTCTATGAACAGAGGATGAGATGAAGAGGTTGCCATCTTGTAGCCCTACAAGTTAACCAAGAGGGAGGATTCTAGAGTAAGGAAATTACTCTAGAATGTGTTGTTGATGTTCAGTATGTGAGTTCAGGGCCCTTCTGCCTCCGATGGCCCCCGTCCAGGGCCCGGTCAGTCAACACCTGTACCTGCTGCTCGGGTGGGGTGCGTAAACTAACCCGGGTTATTTTGCTTGGCCCGGGATCAGGTGTGTTACGTAACGGCACCCCCGCTCTCTGGCAGATCTTCCCTGCTGATGAGTGAGTGTTGTGGTTCAAACCCTCGGCACAGCCCTTCGGCGGAGCTCATGGGCCATGGCGGAGCGTCAGTAAGAGGCCCCCCGCCTCCCTGTAATTACCAGTCAGTTCCCGGCTCCTCAGCCTGGGAGTCCAAAGGGAGGAAGGGTGGGAAGGGCAGAGTGATGAGGACAGTGATTGATATATGACTCATTAAGCCCTATTATCTCCAGCCTGGGGCTGAGCCTCGTTTCCTTATCCCGGCTGCGTTGGGTGCAGAGCTTGAGATACAGCAGAGAGACGAACGCTGAAAGTTGTAACAGGTCGTTGTAAGACTTAGCAAAGTGAAATCATTATTCAATAATAGAGGAACCCGTTTCTATCGGTATACCATAGCAACTTATATATAATGTGTGAAAACAACGTAATGAATGGTGTGTGAAATATTGACACCGTTAACCACCTCAGCTAGGGTTCTTAAACTCACAGGTTAAGATGGCTGATTCTGCTATTTTTGAAGTTAAGTATTTTGTTTGTTATATTGTTGGTCATTCAAATATAAATAGCACTATTTCAAAACATACCGTTACGCAGTCTATATTTTCCCATCCCTTCCCCGGTATAATCCTCTCCCACAGCGCGTCCCGAGGTTAGTAACCAGGCGGCTCCTTCAGCCAAACAGGAGTGGAAGCACGCAGAGGAAGGTCTCTCTGTAAACAAGCGCTGCCTCCTCTCCTTGTTCTCCTGAGGTGGCATGAGTCAAGTCCTCTGAGGCTTGTTGGCGTGCACCTCACGTTTGGCGAAAGATGACAACATCAAGTGGGAAGGAAAGAAGGAAGGCGGCCAAGAGGCCACGGATCTCTTCCAGCGGGAACATCAACAAAAGGCAGTTGTAATAAGAATGAGCACTATACCACATTTCCTTTTTAACAACACACGTTAATGGAGTCTTGGTTAAATATAACCAATATGTATGCATATGCGTTTGTGCTCAATTGATATACAAGGGCGTTCACATACAAGGGTTGAGTGATTCAGGGGATCGTTGGTTTGCTACAGCGTGCACGGAAGCACCAGAAAATGAGGTATGGAGGAGATGTTGTGCTCCAAGTAACCACGGGTCAGCCTGACCTGCTCCGGAGGATAAGGCCAAGCAGGGTACGTCCATCAAGCTGCAGATAAAAGTGACCGTGGGGGGGGGAACCTTGACCCTGTCCGTTATCGGATAAAAGTCACATGGAACACTCTCCACAGCAACGTTAGTGAGGGCATTTCAGACATCTGCAGCGGGGATGAATCAGGCCATAAAAGGGATTTGGTTTCACAGCTCCCCACATGCAAAATAGCCACTAAGGACTATCAAACTGTCTATCAAAGAAAATAATGTTTTAACAAGACACTTTTGTTTATGTTACCATTCCTGGGCAGCAAAAACAACTCTTGCTAAATACAGGTGCACATCCAGCGCCGCCACTGATGATTCAAATGCGTGGTTTCACAAATTTCAAATTACAGAGCAGTTGACTCCGCGTCAATGTGATGTACATCAATACCAGCGTTTAGTGGCTTAATGTCCAAATCAATGTAATAATGTAACAATGATTGATACAGTCACGCTCATGTGTTTTGCACCACGGTACATGCAGTGTGAAAGTGGTCCACATTCACACTCCATCCTCAACCTCTCAAATCAACACCGGCTATTGTTCCGTCTCCATAGCAACGCACTCCTTTTACTGTTTTTTTTGTCAAGAAAAGCTAAATAATATGAATCACGTCTGTTTGTTGTTGTTGTTGAGAAAAAGAATATTCTGAGCATCTGTTCTTTCATCTGAATTTGAAACACACACACAAAACCAAAGCACACACACACACAAATAAAACACACACGCACACAAACCAAAGACACGCACGCAGGTTGGCGTCTGAGGAAGCCCTCGGACTGCCATCAGAAGCTGCACTGACGTGTACTGATGCATATCGACAGGTGGGGAACCATGATCCAATAGAAGGGGTTAGCTGATTTAAAGCAGGTGAATAAACACAACGCCGTACTCAGGATGTAGAACCATTCTGAAGAAGGAAACTTTATCAAATAACCATTCAAGTTATGGTCAAAGAAATATCAGGGAAAAATGATGCAGTAGCATAAAAGCAGAGCATTTATCTTTTCCTCCTCCCCCCTGAATGAAGGAACGGTGATGGAATCACCCGTCGGGTTTAATCCATAGACCAGACCTCCCGGTCCAACCACAGAACCGGCCGTCCTTAACCTCCCAGCCTCTCGTCTGGTCCGGACCGCCGGTGAGACCCCTGGACCGGGTTCTGAACGCTCCGCTGAAGTGATGCTCCCCCTGAGCCGGGGCTCAGTGTGGAATCTGATCCTGGATCAGGAGGACGTTCCCGCCACGCCACGCAGATGAGGGGAGCGGCAAGGCACCGAAGCACATACACACATGCACGCACACACACACACACACACACGCACACACACGGACACAGACGCGCACACACACAAGCACACACACACAGACACACGCACACACACACGGACACAGACACACACGCACACAGACACATAACCACACACACTCAGAGACAGACGCGCACACAGACAGACACACACACACACACAGACCAACACACACCGAACACACACACACACACACAGAGCCACACACAGACACAGAGCCACACACACTCAGAGACAGAAACGTGCACACAGATACACACACACAGACAGATACACACACACAGACAGATACACACACATAGACAGAGCCACACACAGACCCACACACGTATAAAGGCGTTTTTGGCTCATGCCATTTTTAATTTAGGTGAAAACATTCCTGCAACTTCCTGCATGGCAGCTGGCGAGTTGTTCCTGTGTTCCTGTCAAAAGAGTTGAACTAAATCCTCTGAAGGTTCACACCGTGAAAAAGAGCAATGAGCTAGGTTTGTGAGAGCTCGCTCTTGGACAGGTTGTTCTATAAAGACACAGATATTGTCTGGGAAAGGGCTCCTGAAACAACAGCTCTCGTAACCGAATCCACAGAACAGTAATATTAAACGAACGGCAGCATGTAAGGAGAGGGCCCATTAAGAGGCTCTCGTGTCTCTCCCTCTTCCTATAACTCTGTGGCTGTCTCTTTATCTCTCTCTCTGTCACTCCCTCTCTCTCTCTCTCTCTTTATCTCTCTCTGTCACTCTCTCTCCCTCTCTCTATCTCTCTCTTTATCGCTCTCTCTCTCTCTCTCTTTATCACTCTCTCTGTCACTCTCTGTCTGTCTCTCTCTCTCTCTCTCTGTCACTCCCTCTCTCTCTCTTTATCTCTCTCTCTCTGTCACTCTCTCTCTTTATCTCTCTCTCGCACTCTCTCTCTCTCTCTCTCTCTCTCTCTCTCTCTCTCTCTCTCGAGGTGGGGGCCAGCCGGAGCAGGGCGGGAACAAGGACCATGACTGCCACTTCCTACACGGCGGTTCCCAGGGAAACCGGAGGGAGGGGCACAGGAAGTCCCCGAAACACATCAGAGACACACGGAAATGAATATTTAAAGTTGGTTGTGTGTTTATGTGTGTGTGTGTGTGTGTGTGTGTGTGTGTGTGTGTAACCATGTGGTTGCAAGAGTGTAACGTGAGGAAATTTAAACAGAACTAAATTATATACACTGGAGAATAGAGAGCAAGAGCGAGAGAGTGAGAGAGAGAGAGAGAGAGAGAGATGGAGAGAGAGATGGAGAGAGAGCGAGAGTGAGAGAGAGAGAGAGTGCGAGAGAGAGAGAGAGAGAGAGTGCGAGAGAGAGTGAGAGAGAGAGAGAGAGAGAGAGAGAGAGAGAGAGAGAGAGAGAGAGAGAGAGAGAGAGAGAGAG
>JAOPJO010032094.1:0-10382 GCA_027123675.1 Molva macrophthalma
CCCTGTTTTTTTTTTCCTTTCTGTTCCAGTTCCCTTCTTCTAAGGGGTGAGGGGGGGGGTGCAGTGTTGACAGCAGGGCACTCGATCATCGAGGTTCACAGAGCACAACCAGGGATCCAGTTTCTCCCCTCTTCTCCTCCTTCATCTTCTTTTTCTTCCTCCTTCTCTCTATTTTTAGGTCACCCCTCCCCCCCCCGCCCCATCCCTGTCCTCTCTTGTGCAGGTGAGGGTCCACGTCCATTAGGAGAACGTTCAGCTTCTCTTTGGTTTGTTTTCCTTACATCACGGGAGGACGGAAAGCTTTTGAACTGCTCCCCGCCATTGATTTGGTGCCGGAAAGGCAAACACCGCTTTGAACGCCCAGCTTTCATCCCCCGTGTACGAGACTGGCGGGGTTAATCTCTCTCTCTCTCTCTCTCTCTCTCTCTCTCTCTCTCTCTCTCTCTCTGCGGGATGGAGCTAAGTGATGGCACATCTGAAGTGAAGGGTTAGACGGCAGAATAGACGGCTGCTGGCATTCTGCTGGCATTCTTCACATAAAACTGATATTGTTATAATATCTAGCATTTATGTCATGGACGTCTAATAAGAACACATATGTACGTATCGGACCAGGATAATTGTTACTTGGAAGAGCCACCTGGGCTTTCAAACAAAAAGACAAAACATTTAGCGTGAACCCAGATAAAACCAGCCACAGCAACAACGATGTGGGGCTAACACAGTTGTCGCTCGTAACACTAATTATGGGTCTGCTCCTTGTATGTAGCAGGGCACGAGTTATAGACTTATCTTCACTTGTTTAGTCTACTGGTGCATGAAAGTAGCAGACCCATCAATTGTTTTATGACCGACACCTGTGTTGGTCACACGATGACGCCTCTATGAAAAGGATCTATGGAGGGTAGTTTGCATATTAATATTACTTATTGTGCTACATATGTGATGCTAACTATGAGGTACAGCGAGCTATCTCTTTCTGTCACCAGTGAAACACTTTAAAGCACTTCACTCCAGTTGTCCTCGAGCGTAACGTCAACCTTGAGATCCCTCGATATGTTGCGTAAGTCATTCTCATTGTTTCCCATGCTTACTTGTCAAAGTACAACATAAAGATGGTTTATCTGCTGGTTTATGAGCCTGTGCTGGGAACACGGAGCCTATGTAGCTGTAATATACCACAGTGTTATTTCCCCCAAAATACTATCATAGCAGTATTAAGGCTGGTGAAACAGGAGTCAGAGTGACAAATTCGCCGCTAACACATAAGGCATTCCACAGACACAAAAGAAACCCGCACACAGTTTTAAACCTAGCATTAAGAGCGGTCACACCTATGGCGGCAATCGCAGAACAAACAGAAATGTGAAACTAAACCCGTTCCCAAAACCAAGCGAAGGCAGCCGGCGAACACATAAGACGGCTAATCCTGGGAGAGATTCGTCGCTTAAGCCTCAGAGTTTTGACACTGTCGATACTTACCTCGCCAAGGAGTCACAGACGCTTAAAAGACAGATCTGAACGCTTTTTCTATTTGTTGTTCTTGAGGGGTGTGGTGGTGGTGGTGGTGGGGGGGATGGAGGGCTGGTCCTTGATCCACAAGGACAACTTCACGCGATGTACAGCAGCTACTGTAACTATACTTAACCGGGAGAATAGTTACTTTTGAGACTAATGTCAAGAGCTGTATTTAAGCCTTTGTATTTCAGCCAAGTTTCAGCAAAAGGCGCTGGCGTTTCTTGTGTTTATTATTTAGTTATTGCAAAATCAGCTTGTCAAAATACTCAAATACTTCCACCAACCGACAAATGGCACTGATGCAAAATGTCTCGGTGGCCACTAATGTTAACTAAATCTAATTACACAGCTTATATTGGAAACAGTATTTTAAAACTACATTCCAGTACACCAACGGGAGGAATTCAGACTCATTACGCGCTGAAGTGAGTGAGTGAGTAAGTGTAGTGGTCGCATAAACAAGCCACATGTTAGTACCCCGTTCAAGACAACTCCGAACTCGAGCTCCGACCTATTGAAAAAGAAATTGAAAAGCTGTCCAACTCGGAATTACACGTCGGCAATTTGGGTATCATTTCACAGCTCCGACTTGACGACAAACATGGCTGCCTTCGTTGTTAATGGGAATAAATTACTATAAAAGTGTTTGACGTTTTAATACATCATTTGATGTGTAATTATGCTATATGTGTTTGTGTCGTTTATATTTGTATCACTCTGATTCTACCAATTTGTGGAATTCAACAGCTATTTTATCGATTAAATGAGCTGCCCAGTGTTCATCTTCTCTCTCTATGTTTCCAAAAGAAGCATAAATTGCCGCTGCATATATTTTTTCAGCAATGAAACACAATTTGCCAAACTTCCTTTGGGCATCGATGTTCCCCCTACCCTCCGCCCCAGAGTTAGCACAGTGTGAACTCAATGATCTCGGAATTCCGAAACTTTGAGTTGAAACTTCCGAGTTGTCTTAAACCCGGTATAAATCTCACCGTGACGGATTATTTGCATAAATAACAAGTGCCATCCAATCTCTATTGGAGGAATCCGATGACGCTATGCATCATTGGGATACAACGCGGAAATAAGGGTACATCAGTTGTACACTTGTATTATAAGTGCATTATGAGTATTAAGTAGTGCACTATATAGGGAAGCAGATTTGTACACTCACATTTCAGACAGCACTACAAAATGGTGACCCTAAGAAGTGCACTATAAAGGGCACGAGTGGACCACTTCCAACAGGGCCATAGCATTTTTTGTGTATAGGATCTGTGCCAGTGTTATGAGCCAACTGGTACGTGCATGTGACGTGCGTGATCACACTTACCAAGATGAGCCAGATGTAGCTCATTTCAGCACATTCTGCGAAATTCAACAAACTTACTACCCGTATTTTGTATGTTTCCTCTTATTATTGTTGTAAATAAGCAAGTCTTGTAGATTACCACATTAAAGTAACATACGTACTAATGTCTCCTTACTTCTTTCATGAACGAAACATGTGAACCTAACGATAGTATGGTTGGCAGTGAAAGTCTAACATATTAGCCAGATGTTTTCAAAACATCACACTCGGACCGAGTACAGCCTCTACAACAATGAACATAAACATTAAAGGCCATGAGCTGGGTACGATCAAGCCAATATCATCGCTGCACAGTTGAGGAAGGTATTCTGCAACTGAAGCTTTCTGGATTTCCATTGGGTCGATGTAGACTTACAAATTCACGTCATCACTCATTTTAGCTTGGTTTCAGAACAGAATTTGACACGTGATCTAGTCTTTAGGAATATTTGGATATCGTTGAGATTTGTCTGTAAAATGTGGATGCGTACATATCATACACCTGTAGATGGCGACACGCATGTAAAAGGAAGTGAGTTGTACCAGAAACCACAAATATTTCTGTAGGGCCAAGCTCAGAGAGCTGCCATCGCCCTGTGCTGTGACATGGGCGGGATTAGGATTAGGATATCCACAAGACTGTCTCACGAGCCACAAAGACATATTTTAAGCTTGTGTCTTGTAAAATGATATCCACACTTACTTTTATACATTTCTGGATCTCATGGCACTTTGTTAGCTGCTTTATTTTGTTTGTGGATGTTTGTCCAATATTTCTCACAGCTGATCTGGGGAAAAAAACTGATTGTACGATTTGGATGGTTATATACATTTTTATTAGACTTGAATATGTTTAACCTAATTAATGTTTTAGAAGACTAATCACATTGCGTTTTATTTCAACTCCTCTTTTCTGACCAAGACAGGAAGACGGCAGGACTTAAATCCGTATATCGCCATCTAGAGGGGATGTACGAATCACCATTTTATATATCAGCTGTGCTACACGTTGAGCAAAACTACGCGATTTACAAATGCGTATTTAACGTGTAAATGTCTGTTCTGAAAGTTAGTGTGGCTGCATTTTTCAAGACAAAGGTTAAACATATGTATTTGTGAATCATGAAATATTCGTGTGGATATCCTTTTACTAAGCACAAGTACAATGTATTTGTGGATCATGGTGCACGCACTAACCCTTTTTATCTTACGGATCAGCTGCATTGGACGAAACTCAACGAGATCCACAAATGCGTATAGACTAGTTCACGTGTCAAATTATGTTCTGAATGTGAATGTGTGGATATAAGTATTTGGATATAAAGACACAACTACCAAATACCCCTCAGCCTTTGAATCAGATGACAAAGGCACTAAATTACTAGTGACTAAGCTAAATTATCACATTATTACATGCGGTTATTTTAAACGTATTTCTATATCCGGTTTGGAAGAACGATGCGTTTTCAACACACAAATCCAATGCATGGTCAACTTGAAAAGCAACCTAACGACATTATATACTATACATTACATACTTAACTAGGACACACTTTCAATTTCCAAAGAGTTAAATCAATTTCCTATGTAATGACCAAACCAAAAGAAAAAAATCTCAGAAAAAAAAGAACAAATTCCACAGCGAAAAAGGGCTTACACCACAACCACAACCTCCACCACCACCATCCCACCCTGCTCCATCACCAGCACCACCTCTACCACAAAAAAAAGAGATATAAATGCATTGTTTGCGCACCATTGTCTACACTTTGTTTACACCCAACCCCGGAGCAGTGTGTGGGTGTACATAATTACCGGACAATCCGACAGTCCTTAAAGTACACGCAGCCATGCGGAGTCACCCAACTAGCCCCCGTTAAGAGAGTCCTCACAACAATTGTTATTAATCAGCTTCTGGCTCTCAGCGCCTCAAGCCTCCCCTTCAGACAATGGGCTAAATGGTTGGCAGAGCGCGGAGCTTGGGAATGGCCAGGCTATGCATACAGTATTCATTTATCATCGTCTCCTTCCATTGTGCCCACCATGGGAGTCCAATGCTGGCAATTGGCGCAATTGTGACACCCATTGATCTGGTTGATGTAAAACGTCCACATTCACGCTTGTCCAATTTTGTCGTCACAATCCAAAAAAAAAAAACGTCCACAGAATGTGTACAATACAATGACGCAAATTGAATATAAAGAATGCAGAATATTCGCCCCGGTTTAACTGACACGCACGAACGTGGACGCGCAGCGACGCACGCATACACAAAGAGAGGCTAGTTCTAGCGAGAGAAAGTTATACCGCTTTTACATCCGGAAGAGAAGAAAGTATGTCCTCTTATTTCAAAAGTCACCCTCCAAATGGATACACATTGGCATCTATGAGATACCAATAAATCATTACTTTCAAAAGGGTACACAGACGACAAAATAATAAACCCTTTAGTTCAGACACGCTTCACCGGCCTCTTTAAAGCCTGGAATACTCGTTGTACTCATTGTTCCTCCAAATAACGGTACTTTAACTTAGCCAAAGAGGCTACTTTATAGCTACGCCAAGAGGCGTAGCTATAAAAGGCTGTGAACTTCCCTCCAGGTGTGGGTGTTGGAGCGTAAGGAGGCCACGGAGGGGGACAGGTGGATCGGGGACCATCTCAAGCTGCTAATGGAATGAACCCGGCCTCGGGGTGTGAGGTCTCCGACAGCCCCGCCAAACGTCTTCATAGTGTTTCATTTTCATGGCACCCTGCAGGTTTTTCCAGGTACTCGGGGCATTTGGCTTGAGACACTTGGCTTGAGACGACTTTTTCCATCCGTTATTTTACGCTCCTTGATCCTTTTTTTTTCCCCCCCCTGGGACAATTATAGTCGAACTTCTTCGCTATGGAGTGTCATTTACACGTTTTCAAAAGCGACTTTGTACTGCTTTGCTCGTTGCGTTTGGGTGTGCATGTTAAGTTTCACAGATTGAGACAGATTGAAACATATTCAAATCTCGGTGATAGTTTGAGTGCTTTTGCAGGCAAGTTTGATTCTCCTAGCGTACATAGTATACACCATACCTAACCACTGTATACAAAGGGATGGTCCAACCCACAGATAAATGGTGCAACTAAAATATAGTGGCACACATATAGTCTACTGGCTCATTATGGTCTTGATCCCCCTGCAATCCAAGCACGTTGGACTGCTGAAGTGTTCTTGAGCAAGACAAACAAACTCCTGCCTCTTTGTCGTTATACATCTTCAGTCTTAAAGATGGATTGTTGGACAAGTTGGCTCTACCTTCATGTGTGTGTGTGAGGATGCGTCACCTTCATCCCCTCCGTCCCTTCTCCTCCCTCCTCACATATAATCGGCCGGACGACTGCATGCACAGGGGAGGACAACGAGAGCCGCGCAGACCTCTGAGGAGCAGGGAAACGGGTTCTCGCACATCGTCGTATTCTGGAAAAGATTTGAACGGGACACAGCTCTGTGAGGGGACAAATGAAAGTATTTGGATTAAAAAAAAGCTCAACAGAACACATGTTCTGAGGGGTCCACCATTATTAGTAGTCAGTGTTTCCTATTCCTTTGCAAATAAATGCAGCCTCACACGTTTCAGCCTCAAACGTAACAAAGTAACAGCCCTAAAACCCACAACATCTATCCCTATCCCCCATTGGATAGAGTCCTTTTCTTTTTCCTTTCAAAGAATAGAGTTTGTTATATTTCCTCTAAGGGGCCCTTTTGATTCTTCGGGAGGCTTAAACAGACGGCTGAATGCCGGCGCTGCACTCACCTGACACTCTGCAGAACGGTCTGGGCCGCGGCGTTAGAAGGGGAGGCGGGCCTGGGAAACAGCTTAACACTCATTTAAAATAACCCCCCCCCCCCCCGGTACACAGTGGATCGTCTTTAAGTAAGAGATAGGGCTGACAATGGTGCTCCCATGGACGCAGCCAGACTTAAGGGCTTAGGACCTTGAATGGGAAGGCTCGACCGAAGCAGGAGCGTACACCTCTGAACGCAAAGACGACGTTGAGAACCTGAATCCCCCCCTCCCCCCGCCCGCCCAGGCGACGACCCCCGCCACCCCTTCCTCCGATGCCCTTTTTAGATTAGTTGTTGTTCCTCTTCTCCGAGTGAGTTCGCCGTGACAGGTGAAATATTTGAGACGGTACACAAGGTGGAAAGGCAAGGGCGCCCTATAGCTGGTGTGAGTCTCGCGACGGACAAAGGCCATTGAGGCCCTTGACGGGCATGTGTGCGGAAGGGCCGGGCGGCTCCCAGAAAATTGGTTGTAAGCGATCTTAAAGTAGAGACAAACGCGCATAAAAGGAAAGGGTGTATCTGGAGGCGCCTACGGACCGTAGCCCCGGCGTAATCAGGAGGGCCTTTTGAAAGCCATCTCTCTCTCTCGGGTGAAGTATACGGAGGTCCCTCTCTCACGCCGCGATGACGGGCTGCCCGGAGAGCCTCTCAGTCTTAAGAATAGCTTGACTCCGTCCACGGTGGCCGGGACAGACTGATCCGATAGCCTTTCTCCTTTTACTCGCTGGCCTTTTATCAGGGGGCTGAATGGAGACTCAGTGCCCTCACCTGACCTGATCCGTATCAGCAGCTCTGTCTAACACAGCTCTTTTATAGACATTTAATGCTTTCGCTGTTCGTGAACAGATATGATACTGGTCACGGCTACTGGTTTTGGAACCGGCATTGACGAGGGCCATTTCATTTAAGGTTTCGCGTCGATGACCTCTGCGGGCTCACATGTTAGAAATGGTTGTGAAATGGTTTAACTGTTGCAACTTCCGCAGTATTTTACCGTCTGGAGAAACCAAAAGAAAAGGGGTAAAGCGTAATGGCTCAGTGGCTTAATGGTTATCAGTGCTACACTTGACTAATGGCGGACCCTATCGTATGGCAGTTTACATTTATGTGTCAATTTAATTCACAATTGATGAAAATAAAACCAATTAAAAGTTTTCCGCTCAGTTTGAATTGGTCTTTTTCTCCGCTATCGTAAAAAGCATTTTGCCAGTTGATTTATACAATATCCCCCCCCTATAATTTCAGAGCCGTGGTTAACATCTGTGAAATGACGTGTTCCATTCCACAGTGAGCAGTGAACCATTGTGCTTTGGGTCTGCAGGTCAACGATGTCGGAGACGCCGGCCCACCCCTTAGTCCGTCCTCAGTTTGCTCACGGGTTAAAGGGGACAATAAACGCGTACGAGATCCAAAGCAGTGCTCCCCTGCAACATTGTTAAACACAGCCGCGGTTCGGAGGGGGGGGGCGGGGGAGGGACACAAAGTAGATGATTATCAGGTCAGACATGATTGACCTTGAATTAGCCTTGACATATGCCCAAGCGCTGTGTCCAAAGTTCCGTGTAAGAGGCCCCTAGGGGCCACAGAGGTCATCAGACGAGACTCGGTTTGGAGCTAATATCTGACTCACTATTTAGAGCTAATATCTAACTCACTATTTAGAGCTAATATCTAACTCACTATTTAGAGCTCATAACTAACTCACTATTTAGAGCTAATATCTAACTCATTATTTAGAGCTCATAACTAACTCACTATTTAGAGCTCATAACTAACTCACTATTTAGAGCTAATATCTAACTCATTTAGAGCTCATAACTACCTCACTATTTAAAGCTCATAACTAACTCACTATTTAGAGCTCATAACTACCTCACTATTCAAAGGTCATAACTAACTCACTATTTAGAGCTCATAAAGGAAAAAAAACTGAAACAATAACAAAAAGAAATACCCTAAAATATATCAAAATATCAAAATACAAATCACATTTAGATCTAAAGACTGTTGAAGACAATCTTCCATGATCGTTCCAGATGTGTTCGCTCGTTTTCTTTCCTCACACGTAGACCAATGTTGTTTGTCTGCGAGACACAAAATGGTGACAGTTCCAATCGCAGCCACAGCCTCCCTGCCCTCTCTACTTTCCTCACAAAACCATTCCTCTCCCACCACCCCCAAGACACACACACACACACACACACACATACACACACATATTCCCACACCCCTTTCCCTTTCCTCTCCCATCGAGCTCATCCTTGACAATTATCTTGTTAGGGTGTTGATTTACTAAACGTTAGTGTAGCGCAGCCCCCTCCAGCATTTCTGAAGGCTGGGGGGGCCTTTGTCCCACGCTCCCCGAGCGGGCCCCGACGGACGGCAGCGTTGAGGTATCGCGTGTAGCGTCGCCGCAAAAGCGGGACGCAACACATGAAGAGTGAGGGAGGCCAAAGACTGGGAAACGAGTGTGCGTGAGAGAGACCGAGTATTGAGTGTGAGAAACTGGATTTAACACGAGAGGGGAGACGTACTTCATAACATGGATGGTCCTCGGTGTTGATAAAGAAAAACCTGATCGAATTAATATGCTGGGATTTTATCATAAGGATTGTTTTTTTTTTTTGAGTATTGGGATCAATAATCAAATCATTAGATCAATAATTTGTGGGCAAACATTTATTTGTGTGTGTATGCGTTGGGTGTGTAGTACGTGTGTGTGTATGTTCAGTGTGTGTGTGTTCGATTAGTGACTGCCCGTGGTTTTGGGAGCCAACACCAAAGAAGACCATGATGCAAGCTGGGTTGGCCCTCACCAGGGGGCCAAAGTGTTTAGCGCCGGTCTCCACAACTTGATGTGCTGACCCCTGACCTTGATGCTACAGCCTGGGTGTGAAAATGCCCCACGTTGTTTGGAGACATACCACCTGTTTTGGCTGCTGCTTGTCGTGAGATCGGTCGGAACGGTGGGAAATAAATCATAAAATACGGCCCCAAGAAAAAAAAAGCAGTGTTCACAAACTCTCACTTCAAGGGCATACGCCTCGGAGACACACAGACACCACGGCAAGCAGGGAGCTGCAGACGGTGTCATTTGAAGCCTTTAGTTTAAAATAAAACAAGTTTAGAGTTCGGTTTGTTGTTTGATATAATTTATAAAGGTATAATACGTCTTATAGTAATGATATTACGGGAGAAAGAGGGGGAGAGGGGAAGGTGGGAAGAGAGACAGTGTGAGACAGGGGGGCGAGAGAGAGGGGGAGATAGACAGACAGACAGAGGGAGAGAGAGAGAGAGATAAAGACAGACAGAGAGAGAGAGAGAGATAAAGACAGACAGACAGAGAGAGAGGGAGAGAGAGACATGTTGTGGCGGTGTTGAACGGGGAACCAGGGTGCTGAAGTGTCTCTTCCAGACCATAATAATGAAGCCCTGGTCACGTGTTGCCCCTCACAACCCTGGCCCTTAATGTGGGCAAACAGGAAGATGAAAGAGGGAACATAAAGAGGAAGATAATCCATCTCTCTTATGGACTCTTGTCAAACACCCTGGTTGAGAGAGAGAGAGAGAGAGAGAGAGAGAGAGAGCACTGCGTCTTTCCCTCACCAAACTTCATGTCAAGGTCCGTCCCGCTGCAAACATGCCTGGCCATTGTGGAGCGGGTTGTTGGGTAGGTGGGATGGGACGGGGGG
>JAOPJO010032181.1:0-10365 GCA_027123675.1 Molva macrophthalma
CCCCCCCCCCCCCCCCCCCCCCCCCCCCCCCCCCCCCCCCACGGGTGGACACTGCATGGACAATGGGCTTTGATGAATATAACATTTGCTCAGAAACCGCTCTTTGTCTGATTACTGATTTGGAAAATTTCAATTGTAGTCCAGACAATCATAAAAAAAGCAAATTTCGTTGTTTTGTGTTGTGGGATGAGCATCAGCCTGAGTAAAAAAAATATTGTTGTGAGAACCCAGGTGTGAGTCAGACTGTCAGAAGTGCCTTCAGCCACCTTTTCATCCAGATACACTCCCTTCTAACCCTGACCCTTATTATAATACAGAGAGACACGTGGACGCAGGTATGACTCAGACTGTGAAAGGGGTGGGATTGGTCATTGAATAAATAGTCAGCAATTAGTTTTATATTGTAAACCATTTACACCTCTGAGTCACACAGGGTTGGGCTCCTTCATCTCGTCTACCGGTGTTCTCTCACATGAATTTCTCTATGAATGCCATAGAACGGTATGCATTCAGGTGACATCAAGTCCCAAATCATCTTAATTTCAGCCTGTTTCAAATTTCATAATAAACTAGAAATTGCATTTCCTGCAGAAAATGTGTGTTGCTGACGGCTGAATGAAAAGCGCAAAGCGTTGCTGAAAAAATAAGGAATTTAAATTGCTGAATCTGACTGAAAAATCTGAAAGGTCAATTGTATTGAAACCATGGAAGCTCAAATGTAAAAGTGACAGAAATGGAAGCTGAAGTGCATTACCTGTAGAAGCCAAGAGCTGAAATACATTGTTAGAAAAGCTGGAAGCTAAACTGTAATACTGTCAAAGCTGGAAGATAGTAGTAGTGGTACCAACTGTAGTAGTAGTAGTAGTAGTAGTACTAGTAGAAGCTGAAGCAGTAGTAGTAGCTGAAGTAGTAGTGGTAGTAGCTGAAGTAGTAGTAGTAGCTGAAGTAGTAATAGCTGAAGTAGTAGTAATAGTAGTTGGATTAGTAGTAGCAGCTGAAGTAGTAGTAATAGTAGTTGAAGTAGTAGTAGTAGCTGAAGTAGTAGTAGCTGAAGTAGTAGTAATAGTAGTTGGATTAGTAGTAGTAGTAGCTATAGTAGTTGAAGTAGTAGTGGCTTTTGAACGCAGGGGTGAGGCAGAAAAGGAACTATGATGTACACTCTCGTGGCAGGCACTTTGAGGTTGGGGAGCTGGTCTGGACCTACAGCCCGCAAAGGAAGAAGGGAAGGTGCCCGAAGCTTGATAGCGAGTGGGTGGGGCCCTGCAGGGTCCTAGAGAGGATGGGGGAGGTGGTGTACAGGGTCCAGCTACCACCTCGGGGTAGGATGGTGGCTCTCCACAGGGACAGGTTGGCCCCTTATCGAGGCAATGCCACCCCTCAATCTGCCCCAGTGAGCCCCGCGGCTTCCCGCACCGGGAAGCGTTCTAGCCCTAGGCCCAAACCTAACCCTATCCCTGTCTCCCCTCCCTCTCAATCACCACAGTCAGCAACTTGGCCCCCAGCCCCGCCACTCCCTTTCCCCCCCTGCGTCCCCCGGGCCTGACACTCGCGGGCCTCTCTCGCCGCCAGGCGCTTCTCCCCAGCCCCCCGTAGCCCCAACACGGCCTCGTAGGGAGAGGAGAGCTCCGGGTCGCTTCCGGGACTTTGTTTGTTCCCTCGAGGACGAGGGACTTTGAAGGGGGGAGGCAATGTAGCGACCCTGGGACTCTTTAAGAGTTTGTGTGTTACATGTTTTCTAATGTATGTCCTTGTCCGTTATGCCAGGTGTTCTATGTGCATGTTTTGGAAGGTTCTACCTGTCAATCAGTGTGGGTGGCGAATCGCCAGGTCAGCCAGGGGAGGGGCTTGGCGAGGATATTAAGGTGGGGGGATGTGTGTAAAAGGGGGCTAATAAGAGTGTGAATGCTACAGCATTCACACTCTTATTAGCATTCTCTTATTAGAGAATGCTAATAGCAACTAGAAATTGCATTTCCTGCAGAAAATGCGTGTGAATGCTGACGGCTAAATGAAAAGCCCAAAGTGGAATTGAAATTGCTGAATCTGACTGAAAAATCTGAAAGGTATATATAAAATATACGAAGCAGCATTACAACTAGATGTTTAATGGTTATAAATTGACCAACTTGCGAAGTCTGAAGTAGTTGAAGTCTCAGAATGGGCAGACAGCTTCGCCGTTGAAAAAGCTTCATAGTTTAAAAGTTGAAAGAGTTGAAAAAAGTTGAATACTAAGCCGTAATGTCGTTAAAGTGCTGAACATTTGAATAGTTGAATGGTTTCTGTAGCTGAAAGTATGCAGAAGTAGTAGAAGACTAAAAAAGGGGCGGAAGAAGAATAATAATAAGAAGAAGAAAGATTTCGACATCTAGAGTGTGAATGCTACAGCATAAGAATAATATAATAAGAATAATAATAAGAAAGATTTTGATATCTAGAGTGTGAATGCTACAGCATCACACTAATAATAAAGATTATAGCTCAAGTCTCAGTTGAGTCCTGAATTACAGTTCTTTGAGACTGAATAAAGTGTACTTTCGGTACTTTCACCGATTTCTCTGAACACTGCGAACACCAACCCTGATAGTACAACAATTACTTTTAAATCCATGTTCAAAATTACTATGCGTTTTATTTAAATTCCTGTTCATTTTTAAGATATAATCCCAGTTTATAATCTTAAAGTGATTTATTTGTATTTATTTATTCAGTTTGCCCTTGTCCCTTTTGTGGTGGAAAATGTAGTATCCAAGTTTTGGACTTGGTCTAAGTCTGGGACTTAGTAGGCCTAGCCTTTTTACATCAAAGGGTGTATCATATATTCCAGGAATAGTGGTAAGGCAACGACTCTGGGAATCATATACAGTGGTTCCGGGAACCGCATTGCTAAATTAATGAAAAGAAAAAAGATAAATTAGAAGATAGTTAAATAAAGCGAATAAATAACAAATATTGATATATATCTAAATAAAATGAATAAATAATAATTTAAATAATATTTTATAACCGATTAATTCATTTTTGAACGACCATGACTACAGTTGTGCCACTGGGTTTCGATCTCTGAATCTATGCTTGAATGCTGCCTACTCCATGTATTGGGGGGGTGGGGGGGTTTGATTTGTGTCACCCAGAACCATTTTTTGGGATAACGCGTTACAAAGTATTCCGATTACTTTTTTTGTTGTAACGAGTAACGTAATAGATTCAATTTTCAATTGAAGTAATCAGCTATTTAGTGACATTTTCAAATAAGCATTTTGCACTGTTTATTTGTGTTTATTTCCTACATCTTGGCTTGTAGTACTGTGCATGTGTAGCTCATAGCTGTATAGAATAGTTACTATCTTTATGATTTGCAGTAAAATGTGTCGAGAATTAGGCTTAATTACCTGGCTCTTACCTGCCTGGGCTGCTTTTGATATAGCAAGTATAATGGAGTGAAATCGGCGTTGTGTTGTGTAGTCACCAATGAATGTTCAAATCAAATGCTGTTGGCAGCAGCCATTTATTCGCTGGTAAGTTAATCAAAAAGATCAAGTCAGGAACGCAGTCTTTCTCAAAAGATCGCATGAAGTTGCAAAATCTGACTGGGGCGCGATTACAATTTACAACGGATTTACAGAAAAAACAACGTATACATTGCGAATAACAAAATACCTGGTAATCAAAAAGATCAGGTCAAGACCGCAGTCTTTCTCATAAGGTCGCTATAAAATAAAATAAATATTAGTTACTAGCAACACAAATCTACGGAAGAGGATTAGTGCCACATGTGATTCTTTTTTTTGAGTTCTGAGTTTAAAGACAGAATTCTGAGATTAAAGTCAGAATAGTTTCAAAGTATCCTGAAGGGTCCCCATGTAAACATACATATGTAACATCGCAAAAGCATTGCTAATGGAGATCCTGGGGGATTCCAACAAAAATAAGATCAGATAACGGGACACATTTAGAAAATAAAGTACAATTGATCTAAACACAGAGGCCTATCTCTGTAATATTATTGAAGCTACCAATTGTAGCTATCGTTAACAAACATAGCCACATGCACAGTAAAGAAACAGCTACTGCTGCTTCGCTCTCAAGTTCAAGCTAACAACTTGTTACAGTTTTATACAAAGAATAGGCCATATTCAGCCAGCAGCCATCTTCACCCGTCTCAAACGTTATCATTGAGTTTCCCCACCCAGCTAGCATTTAGAACCAAGATGGAACCAAGATTGCCGCCTGGTGAATATCACCCATCGCAATTCGATTTTTTGTTAAAGTTCTATTGTTCGACGATACCGGTTTTCTACTAAACAATATATGTGCTCCATAGAATGAGAAGAAGAGATGAAGAAATAGAATGAGCGAGAGGGAGTGAGGGGGATAGATAGGAAGGGAGAGAGAGTGATCCCTTAATAGTACCAAGGGGCCACAACCTAAGGTGATGTCAGGGAATGAAAATGTCAAAGAGTAGCAGTCAGAGAAGGGCCAGCCAGCCCTCCCCATCATAGAGTGCTACTGCTTGGAACACCACACCCGCAGAACCACCCTGAGGAGGTTGACCTTTTTCACTAAGCTTAGGGGGGTAATTGAAACAGGCACACGGAAATACACAGCACATGGAAACACACGTTGCAACAAACACTTTTGTCAGCTGGCCCAAAAAGGATGGTGTACTGGTCTGGGTGGATCTGAGCAGCAATCCCACTATCCAATTCAGCTAAACTAATTGATAATGAATAACTCCAAGAAGCAGGGTGCCGATTAGGAAGGTTTACTCAAATTCAAAGAGTGAAACTGAAACACAAACATAAATATATATCAGTTACAAAACTGGATGCACTCAAAATGCAAATACACAATATGACATATTGCAAAAACTAAGTGCACAAAAGTTGGAGCTTTGCTGTATCTCTCCACAGGCAATAAACAGATATGGAAAACATAGCTAGTTAGCAAACATAGCTAGCGAATGCTAAGCTAGTGAAAGTTACATAGCTGGCGCCATATAAAATGGTACAAATCGATCATCCAATAACCAAAATAATGCTGCTGATGCGTAGCTAAGGATCTAACCACAGAAGTCTCTGTGGTCTTCACGCACTATGAAGCAGTGAAACATGTGCTGAATGTCGGCGGTGATGGCAACAGGTTCCTTCCGGAATCTCATGAGCACCCCCAAGAGAGTATTGTTGAGATCAGGGCCTGTGAGGAGTACGTCGTTGAGAGAGACTCACCACACAGATCTGTCCTGGCTTCTTTGGGTGATATACTCCAAATGATGGGCGATACCAACACTCTTGGCCTTCCTGTAAAGGTGGAGCGATCTCTGCATGCTTGTTGGTAAGCATCTTCTCGATAAAACTCTAGGTAGTGGGCTTTCATCTGTGGCTGCTTGCTTAGAGTGCAGCAGAGAGAGTTGAGGTGGCTTTTTTGGTGTACTCCCTGTTGTTGGGCAGTTGTTTTCGTGGGGACTGGAAAGGAGGGGTGCGACCCAACTTTTCGACTCGTCTTGTCGATACTCGTCGTCCATGATCTGCAGGAACCTCAGGTCATCCATTGAAGGAGCGAGCTTTTTGTCATTGGCTGGGTGAAAGAAGACTGACTGACCCAGGTTTTCTCCATTGAGCGTCTGTATGCTGTCTGTGGTGTCCAACGCTGAGCAGCCGTGGGCGAACATCTCTTTCACCTGGATTTTGCTGCTGCATGGGCTGAGGAAACTGGGCCGTCCACTTTCCAGAATGGAGGTTTTGAATATTCCGACGTGGGGTGGCTTGTGCGCTCCCCTGAGGCACACGTCACCGACGACGACCCATCCAAGGTCCAGCTTTTGGGCGAATGGGGCATCATGTGGACCGTTTATTTGGCTTCTTACTTTGTGTACTCTCAGAATGTCTCTACCGAGCAACAGGAGTATGTGTGCATCTGGAACCAAGGGTGGGATCTCGTCTGCGATCCGTCTCAGGTGTCCGTGGTGTTGAGCAGCATTGGGGGTTGGGATCTCCGAACGGTTGTTTGGGATTTGGTTGCATTCAAGAAGTGTGGGAAGAGGGAAACTGACCTTCTCATCGGCTGACTCCACAACGTAACCACTGGCCTTTCTGCCAGCTGTCTCCTTGAGTTTCCTTGAACATGTCCTGAGTGTGTATGGCGATGGACTACACGCCACGTTGAAGATGCTGAAGAACTCGCCACGGAACGGTTGCTTTGCTCGTCCAAGATAGCGTACATCCTTCTGGACTCCTCCCTTCGTCCTTCAGGAAAGACGCTGACGAGGCAGATCTTGGAACATAGCCTGAGACTCATTCCATCTCCGCATATTTCCGTGCACTTGGAGGTGACTTCCTGGTTGTCCGCTTGTTCTCCTCCCTCCCCGTTCTCTGAAGCAGGGGGAGACGACTTGGACTTCCAGGGAGCTAGTCCTGGGTGGAGTGCTGAGGTGTGGCGGTTGCTGCCACATTCCTTGCAGTCCACCTCTGTGACGCAGTCCCTAGCTAGGTGGGTTGTTGAGGAGCAGCACTGGAAACATATGTGATTGTCTTTTAGAAACTGCTTGCGCTCTTCGAGGGTCTTCTCCCTGAAGCCTCTACATTTCCTCAGAGGGTGGTCTTTGTCATGGATGGGGTAGTGCTTCCCAGGGTCGATGTTTTCAGGTCTCTCTGTGGGGGACACTTGTGTCTTGTGCACTGATATGGCTGTCTTCACGTGTCTGTCAAACCTCTTTCTTTTCGGCTGCTGTGCGGGAAGGTGGGAGGTTGAAGCTGGGATCTGTTTTAACTCTGGCTTCCCTGCGGATGAAGTCAGCAAACACAGGGAAGGGGGGAAAGCCACATTGTTTTTTTCCTTGTATTTTGACCCAAATGAAACCCATTTATCCTGGAGGTTGAATGGAAGCTTGTCGATGATGGGAGCCCCCTCTCTGGAGGTGTCTAGGTAAGACAGGCCAGGTAAGTAGCCGTCCATCTTCGCAGCTTCTAGTTCTAGGAGCAGGTCACCCAGGTCGCGGAGCTTGTGAGGGTCTTTGTACGTCACCTTCGGAAAGTCCTCTAGTTTATCAAACAGAGCCCTTTCGATTGCCTCTGGTGAGCCATAATGCTCTTCCAGCCTCTGCCAAACCATCATCAATCCGACCTGGGGGTGCCTGATGCTGGCTGCTTTGAGCCTTCTTGCCTGTTCTGAGGACTCCTTGCCAAGCCATTTGATGAGGAGATCAAGCTCTTCTCCTGCTGACAGGCCCAGGCCTGTGATGGCTCCGTAAAAGGTGGACTTCCATGCCCAGAAATTCTCTGGCTTGTCGTCAAAATTGGTTAGCCCTGAGGTCACCAACTGACTCTGTGTGAGATACCTGCCGAGGTCGTTGGCGGTGGAGGTGTCAGGGTTGCCTTGGTTGACCGTTCTGCCCTGGTTGCCATGAGGATAGTTGAGGGGTCGCTGTTGGCCTCTCCCGTCCATCCCTCTATCGTTCTGCCAGAGCGCCTCTGTTTTCATAGGCAGGGGTGTGGATTGTGTGAGTTAGACTTCAGGCTGGATTGGTTCTGTACATAGTGTTCTGTACACTGGACTCGTGTCTGGGGTGAGAGAGAGTTAGAAGCTCTACTGCGGTGTGACTGATGGTCTGAGTCTAACAAACCTGACTCCAGTATTTCTGCTTCTATCAGTGCAGCATCCATTTCCTTTTCTGTTTGTAGAGCCTCTAGGGTGGCGTCCAGGCGGACCTTCTCTAGTTCGAGGCGGGCCTTCTCTACTTCTATTTTCCTCTGAACTTAGGCAAACTTGGAGCGTCCTGCTTCTGCCTTGGCTCGGGCTTTGATGGCGGTCTGGGTTGATGAAGAACTGCTTGATGCTTTTGAGGAACGAGACAATATTGACTTGTGGTCCTCTTCTTTGAAACGTTCTTCGGGCACTGTGGTATATTCATAACCCCCTTCTACCATGGTGAGTGGAGATGTGTGTGTTCACTGAGGTGAAGACATCAGGGGAGGATGTCGTGGAGGCTTGCTCGGGGCCTGTATGACGGTCCTTCAGTCTTTTTTACGGCCGTTCCTTTCTTACAGCTTAATGTTATGCTGTTTTTTCACTGTACTGGTCTGGGTGGATCTGAGCAGCAATCCCACTATCCAGTTCAGCTAAACTAATTGATAATGAATAACTCCAAGAAGCAGGGTGCCGATTAGGAAGGTTTACTCAAATTCAAAGAGTGAAACTGAAACACAAACATAAATATATATCAGTTACAAAACTGGATGCACTCAAAATGCAAATACACAATATAACATATTGCAAAAACTAAGTACACAAAAGTTGGAGCTTTGCTGTATCTCTCCACAGGCAATAAACAGATATGGAAAACATAGCTAGCTAGCAAACATAGCTAGCAAACGTAGCTAGCGAACGCTAAGCTAGCGAAAGTAACATAGCTGGCGCCATATAAAATGGTACAAATCGACCATCCAATAACCAAAATAATGCTGCTGATGCGTAGCTAAGGACCTAACAAGATGCAGTACTTACAAACATTGCGATCATACAGCTAGCAAGACAAGGATGGTGGAAGATGTTATTTTTATAGTGTTAAGGTAACTCAGTAGTCAGCGGAATCACTTCCTGAATAGCCCCGTCCTGTCTGACTGGAAGTACTAACAAATAAAGGCAGCTCGATAAAATAAAAGCCTCAGCATAAAAACAGTGACGAATAGGGTCCAGAACAGATGGTGAGATAGACGGATGGACGGACAGTCAGACAGACACACACAAAGACAGAAACACAGACAGATAGACATATATGTGTGTTTATTGTGCTGATTGTAAATACAGTATGCAATGGTAAGGACATGCAGCAGACACCAGTGAGTTACACCATGAGGGGCTCCAGCAGGGGGGGGGGTCGACAAGTGCATCTCTCCATAAGGCCAAGAGGATCAATAATGTTTTGTTTACTTCCTTTTCAAATATCAGCGTGGAGGCGGCGAATCATATCTCCCAAGACTAGAGTGAGACAAAGCACCCAGCGCCCCCCAGACACAGTTTCCGGTTGAGTTTTGCTTCTGCCACAAGTCCCTGGTGTGGTCATATCAAGATGGTGAAATCATCTGCAATAGCCTTATCCTAAAAAGCTACTTAAATTAGGCTCTGTTCAGGATTTGTATTTTTTTCTGCACGTCCAACTAGAACTTTGAAGTGATTTTTTCACTGCTGGTATTAAATATGTGATGGATGAATCAAAAGTTCTTTGATGAATTAAATCTGCCATTCAGGAGGGGGTTGGATGTTGTGCATGCCTTTGTGGCATTGTGGACATGATTGCAGCAATTGCCCGGCAGCCACAGTGGCTTGACCTGCCACTGATGATAGGATCATAGAAATCCTATAGGATCTCATAAATGGGCGCATTTTGTCTGTCTATGGCTTTTCATCAAGGCACAAGTGTCCTATTTTTATGTTTCAGAGACGCTTGCACACAAATGTGTCAGTCAAAGAGTTGCCGCGAGGCTCCGATGACCCCAATTATATCACCGTCTTGCGTCTTTGTGCAGAGTTCAATGTTTTCTTACCAATGCAATTTTTGCCAAATACCCATTATGCCATTTTCTGCTTTCACAGCTAGACTTGCATGTTTTGTGTTACATTTTCAGGAGTTTGTGATGAGATGACCAGAGCTAACAAAAAAAGGGGAGCATGTCTTCAATGAAATCCTTAAGCACTCTGGCCCTATTCAAACAACCTCTCGGTTCCAGGACCGAGATGAGAAAGCAGTATATTAAGAGGTGTGTCTTCTAATAAACCTTACAATTTTACAAGAAAGCACAGGCCAGTCTCCTGTTTTCAATGGCATGCTCTCTCACAGCACTCCTTCAAGCACCGCTGTGTTGTTCTTCATCGCCTCGTCGTTCCGTGGACCCTGGGGTGAGAGCTTCTATTCACAACACACACTATTTACACTATTTACTGCACACGCACACACACACACATACACAGACACCCCACCACCCACCACACTTCCCTAATCGATTCCTGTCCAGATTTGTACTGCTATTGGAGAGCCAAGTGCTGACATTTTCTTTTGTGGAGTCCACTGCCCACCTCCATGGCTCACCATCTCCAAAAACCCTGTCTGCGACCAACCAGAAAGGTGTTCATGTAGGTGCATATTTTCCTCTCGTGGCGGTCTGCAGTCAATCAACTACCCGCGCGAATAAGAGACATTTTCCTCCCCATCCAGGTGCATATTGCCCCCCCCCCCCCCCCCCCCCCCACCCCGCGTGTTCTACCGCCCTCACCCCGCGGCGAGTCCTCTCTCTCCGACCACGCCGCTCGTCGTATGTCTCTGAGTTTGGTGCGTGTTGTAAGGCTCTGAGTTTGGTGCGTGTTGTAAGGCTC
>JAOPJO010032225.1:0-10359 GCA_027123675.1 Molva macrophthalma
GGGAGGTGTTTCAGGCACGTCCAGCGGGGAGGAGGCCTCGGGGAAGACCCAGGACTAGGTGGAGAGATTATATCTCCTCACTGGCCAGGGAACGCCTCGGGATCCCCCCCTCAGAGCTGGTCAATGTGGCCCGGGAAAGGGAAGTCTGGGGTCCCCTGCTAGAGCTGCTGCTCCCACGACCCCGGATAAGTGGCCGATGATGAGATGAGAGAGATGAGATGACTATAATGTGACTCATAGAACATTCTGAAAACATAATTTGTTTATCTGAAATGAACAGATAACCTCTGCTGACATCTAGTGTATGAAAAAATCATAATCTTCAGCTTTTGTTAAATAATGTGTGTCATCATTCAATATACTACATCTCAAAAGAAAACACAAAAAAGTTTGTTGATATGATTTATTCTTAAATATTAGCATATAACATATTGAGCAGTATACAGTCAAAGATGCTTTGTAGTGCATTCAGTAGATAGTTAGTTAGTATAGAAAGCCAGACAACTATCAAGCTTTTAAAAAAAGGACAATTATAAAACTGTTGTATTTACATATATTGTTTAACTTAAGGTATTTGTATCTCTATTATTTTTTTTAAGTTTAATCCCAATAACATTGATCCTACACCAAAATAGCAATAGAATAGCAATTTCTAGACTATAACCTGCATGTTTCCACTCTACTGAAACAATGTTTTTTTTGTCATAATATTTGGACAAATAGGGTTTAACTAAACATGTAAAGATTTGCTTTTCTAAAACCACCCTCATGCACATGTTTTATTCATAAATTACATTTTATGTCGGTGATACATTCACATGCTTTCATGAAACATGAAGTAAGTTACACATCGTCACACATTCAATTATTCAATGAAATCTGCAAGAAAATAATGAATCATTATTGGAGCTACTGTTTTCGACCTCGGTCATTCACGTATAGATTAATTGCTCTCAGATGATAATTGTCATTATCATCTGATCTTCGAGACAACGGTGCGTAGCTTTGGAGAGGTCAAAGTGGAGTGGCACTACAGGTAGGCCTACGTTTTTGTTCTGGTCAGTACCGAGGATGGCTGGCCTGGTCTCTGAGACAACAAACCGCGGTGTCACCGCGTGTCATTCCAGTAAGACCGCTCTAAGTCCAGTTGCCCTTTAAACATAAAAAGGCTGGCTGGACTTCCATGATGTGAAGCCCTAATCCTCTACTAATCTCTTTCAGCTTGCTTATCACCGTCATGCATAGCTTCTGAACACGTGCAATCCTCAAACGTGCAAAAGTACAAGTTCATAATAACGCACAGAGCAGGACATTGTTCTCTATAGAGGTGTTCTCTGAAAATATGGTTGTCTCTGTAGGAGTCAGGGAAATGAATACATAGACAGGGTTTATGGATAATCTCGATTTGCCCCTAAGGTAAGTTCCTGCCTTCTATTCCATGACACAGATATTAAATAAAAAAAGTAATAATAACCCACTTCTCAAAATGGTCAATCCCAGAATGAAGTGCAGAAGGAAATTCACCCCAGTTTAATACATTGACCAAAAAACAAAACACTGGCAGAAGAAAAAAGTAAAGATAAAAGGAAGGTAATTAAAAGGGATTTACTTGAATTAAATCATGTTTTGGAGCTGCTGCACTGGGCTGCATCTTGTTAGGAGCTTTGTCTTTACAAGAAATTGGAAACAGCCCCATGGGAGAATGATCATGGGGCTGAAGGATCTCCTTGCAAGGCACAGTAAATTTAGGTGGGGGGTTGGGGGGGATTGTGTGTGATTGAAGTGCAATGTTAAACCTGGTCATCACAATCATTAGAAACTTAAAAAGCTGCCCACCTGACCTTTGCATGGTTGTACCCATTAAAGTGCATCCAAGCAGAAAGGATTACTTCCTTGTGCATGGAAATACGAGGTAGTTCAAAAGGAAGAAAGAAATTCATAGTTTTGGGCTTTTACTGCACACACACACACACACACACACACACACGCACACACAAAAACAAACACAAACACACACAATCACACACACACACACATTCACACACAGACAAAGAAACACAGACTGAATCCCCAATTGAATCACAACCAAGTAAGTATTAAACACAAAGTGGGCCTTCAATCACACAGGAGCATTCAGATTCACAGAGCAAAAACAACTTATGCATTTTGAGAGAAACATGGGTTATTCCTCAAACTCTAAAAAAACAGATGGAATTAATTTGCTAATGTCGAGTTTGTGTGTGTATTTTGTAAATATGTGACTGTCCTCCCAGCTCATCTGAAAAGGTGATTGGCTGGCTTGTAGTGCAGAGTGAGCTGGCAGCAGCTGTAGCTGGACATGCTGATGCCCATCATGCCCAGTGCAATGGCCACAAAGGGCATCCTGGGAGCTTCTCGGTGCTGCAGCATCGTCTGGGCTGCCTGGGTCTGCAAGACGAGAGAGCAAGGGTCACCCCCACCACCATAACCCAGGTGACCATGGAAACCACCACTGGTGGTCACAGGCAACAATTTGTCCCTTAAGTTCCTCCTGGCTCTGGGAGCGGAGGTGTCCACCACGAGATGACCCTGCTCACAGACCTTTTTCAGCCAAGCGACAGTCTTACCGTAGGGGAAGAGCCGAGCTAGGATTTCCATTTTTTTACTTAAATTTTTTTCCAAAAGAATAGATTGAATCCGAGCTGCTACTGTCTTTTAATCCTTTTGGGTTTCCGTGGCAACAGGCATCTCAGAATTGATGGCCAAATCCAAAAACCTGAAGTCCTGAAGTCAAATATGAATGGAGTTTTCTCGTGGTTATTGGCATTCTTGCATCTTAGTTAAAGTGCACAGAGACTGTGCTTTGAGCCTAGCATGGACACTGCTGACTCAACAACACGCATCTTTCGTCTACCTCTATAATCTTTTAAACCCTTTTCTCTTTATAATCAACAGCCTCTACACTGATCTAATGATATCTGGAACAAGGTAACTCGTACGTAATCAGGATGGACACAGGCCTTCTTAGGGAAAAATAACCATGGGCTGCTAAATCCAGGTGCAGTCTCCCAGAATACACTGTGCTCTGAGTATCTCAATCCATTGTAATCGAGATCCAATTAGAGGGCATTTAACCTGACCCTGAAGGAGCTTGGGAATCTCTGATTGAGATCCATTCAAAGGCAGACTGCTAATCCCAGAGGCTCATCCTGTCCTGAAACATAATGACTGTCTGTCTGGCTATTGCTCACAGTCCATTTAGAATAATTTCATCTACCGTAGAAATTACGAGTTTAACATTAACATTGAAGTGCAATTAGCAATTGTGACCTTTTCTGCAGCTGCCCATTCAAGTTAGCCATAGCCAATGCTTATGTCTGCTTCATACACAAACAGTTCTGTTTAAATGATCAAATATTTGTTGTTGTTGCAATGTATTATGTATTCTCAAGAAAATCTAATATATATATATGTATAAATGTGTAAATATATGCCACAAAACAGACACCTTTATGTTATATTTTGAAGGATGCATGCAGGCCCTACAGTTAAAGAATTTAGTGATCAGTGGACATAATAGCTGAATAGCACTTTGTGGTGGATCTACGAGAACAATGTCATGATCTGTCTAGGTCTGGGTCAGTTTAAAGCGTTTCACCCACCTGGAGATATCTGATATACCCAGGGGTCAGTCGAGGGATCAGGTAAAACATGTTGTTTGTTGTCTCCACTGCTTCAGATTTGAATCCACAAGAAAGAACACAACGCCTTCAACAATTCCCAGTGGTGTTGTTTGCTAGGCAGCCTTAGCTGCTAAGTGTCCCTGCCATCCCCTCCTTATCTCTCTCTGGCTCTCTAATGGATTGGGACTGGGTCTTCTTCAATGGGGGGAAAATGGCAAACAGGGGTGTGTCCTAGGACACAGGGGAGGGTTTGTGTGAGTATGCGCATATGTGCGTGTTTGTGTGTGCATGTGCATGTGTGTGTGTGTCTATCTGTGTGTGTGTGTGTGTGTGTGTGTGTGTGCGTGAACACATTTGTGTCCATGGGGGATTAGTAGGCCCCTGGCACGGAGCACTGGAGCTGTTGCTGGGTTAATGCTCTTCTTATAGTCTCACAGTCACCTACACCAGCAATAAACAAACAAGTGCATCAATGGCAACAAAGGAAGCCATACTGGGATGGCAGTTTTCATCTGCTCTCAGGTCAACAATTAGTTACAATTAAATGGCGAATGAGCCGTCTAGGATTTACCCATTGTCTTTATCCATGCTTTTTTCATCCATATCTTGCCTGATGAATTAAAATACTAATGGCCTGATGAAGCAGTTTATTAGGACATGTTGGTCCTGATTCAACTGTGTCCCACAACACCTGAACAAAAGCATCTTAGCATCAGGTAATACCACATAATTAGTTGTGAAGGGTTTTAACATGGGTATGTCTTTGTTTCTACAAAGATATGAGGTTTTAAAGAGTTCATTAGGGAGGCCTGAATGCTAAATATTGTTATTTTTCAAAATGTTGGTCAAATCCAATACTGTATTTTTTTTGGTATCAGACTAACCATCTTGAAGTTATGAACTTATAATAATACATTTTTCCTGATAAAAAGGGTTAGGATCTTTTGAAAAAGTCACATTAGCAATACAAATCATGTGGCAGAATGAAAGTCGAGGAGAGTTAGGAAGAAAATCAGTGTTCAGTCTGTTCAAACTGAAGACATCCCTCTGTAAAGAGGTTTAAAGCCATGTTGATGTGCAGACATTCCTGGTTCCTGCAGCAGGGTCTTACATGCGGTGGAACACCGGAGATCTTTAGGACAACTCTAGCAGCACGAAAACGAGGGATTTACCCATGCTAATTGAATTAATGTTTTAGACAGCAGTGTGACAGCATTGTTGTTACTGCGTTATTTTTTCTTTTGATGGTTTTGGATAGACAGCTACCAATATCCAGAGCCCTTTGTATTTGTACACCTTTTTGTATATAAATGCTCTGTAACATCAAATCGACCATATGTAGGCCAAGTCAATAAAAGGTTATGATTTTACCATTTGGTATTGAATTATGTAATTTGGCAATGAATATATGTTTAATATAGGCAGACATTTGGTTATGAAAATGTCCAGGTTTTACGTTTTTTATGTTTAGGATAGGAATGTGAGCATTGGGCCTCAGCAATATGCCTACAGGAACAACAATGAGGATGGGTATAGGGATCAAGGAGCACACAAGCCAGCGTGGCTGATCTTGTCAGGCCGTATAACATGGCACGCTGCCAGAAGCATTTTCAAGTGACCCCATTCCAGGTGGACAATGATGTAAATTATTTTACTTCTATGCTTTATTTAGACCACATGTTTCTAGCTAACATCAGTACCTCATTGGACCACACATTTGTAGGGTTAACACCAGTCCTGAATAGCTTCTTATTCTACACATAGTGGTCAACACAAAACCATATACAGTTTTATGGGTTTGAGATAAGTCAGACACTACAAACATGGCCTATTTGCCATTTCCGCCTAAGCCAAGACAGACTAAGGGTTACCTTGGTAATTAGAACCTGTAGGCGTGGCTTATTTACCATTCCGCCCATTTCCAATATAAACTGAATTCGTACCTGTGTTAGTTAGATGCTTCGTGAACCACCTCCAGAGCGAAAGCTCGTTTACCTTGTGTCTCTGAATAAACCACGTGTTGAACATTTACCACTCTCCGAGTCATACCGGGCCCGTAACAACGATACCACAAAATATTAGATTTAGTTTTTCATCACCAGTCCATCATTTTCATCAATGATCTTCAGGTGGTTAATCTTGGTCAGGATCACAGGAGCATAAGGGGAAAGAATATCCATCTCAACATCTAAAATGTCCCATACTATATTCGCACCTGCTCATATTCGAGCCTATAAGGGATGTACGTAGTTTGAGTAAGTATTTATATTGGTTTATATTGGTTGAAGCCTACTTTTAATTTTAATAAATAGGGGCTGTAATGGAAAATTAATTATCAAAGTGTGTGAAACGGTTCAACTAATAACTGGATTCAAACGTGAATAGATATTGATCGTCTCTATTTCTGTGTCGCAATGGTTCAAACCTAATTTAATAAAACAAAACAACAGGCATTTGTTAGGACACCTGTTTACATACGTCACTTACGCGTGTCAGTGACATTAAAGGACCCAAACAAATTCTGAACTACAACGCGGGCGAATGTTGACATCAATAATAAATCACGTATTCGCCAACTTTCGCGTCTAAAAATAAAATGCGGCATAAAACTGTGCAATTTTAAAGCCAATTTTTATGGAAGGATTGTATGTGCTTGTTCTCGTAAGAAGTAGTCTGTGAACCAAGCTGGTAAATATAGCTGGCTAGCTAATAGCACTCTTCGCAGGCTACGTAGTTTCTGATCAGTTTCGTTTCTTTTAGCTAGTTGAGAAAAGTTAAACAGCCTAATTGTTACTGACAAGTCTCTGTTCGTGCTGCTCCACAAAATATAGCCTACATTTTGGTATGGGCCAACTCAACCTAACTTCAGTGGCTGGCTATTGATAACTCCTTCGTAACCAGGAGGTAACGTCGAAATAAAACGAATATCTGCCTATATGTTATGAACGCTATATTCTCAATGTGCATGTTTAATAGAGACACTCTTTAATATCCCTCAATTTCAACATTTTCAAGGGCAGAAATGCATGACATTAGTGGTCATATCTCTATTTTCATTTGGTATATATTACAATGCCAAAGTGGTTGTGGCTCTATCTCAACATAGCCCCTGCTTTTAAGCTAAATTAAACGATACGTTTGGGCCATTATTCGATGGCATTTACAAGTAATTTTGCAGAACCTTTGCAATGGCATACTCATGATTTCGAAACCACTGCAGTCTTAATGTTCTTAAAGGCCTTTTAGTGTCTGCAACCTGCTCCACGTCACAGGAAAGCAAAGCCTGCTAGTATTTGTTATGTGATGGGTTTATGCACTTTACTGTTGCATGATGTCATTTACTTCCAATGTTCTTATTAATAATGGCATTGTGTGCCTTATCTTGTACCCAGGCGTTTTTCTACAATGTGTTAATTGCTCATTCAATTAATCATGAAAAGGTTCCAATAGCTCTTATCCAACGGCCCCTTTTTTTCCTTTGTTTCAGCCACAATGAAAAGAAGGGGTGAGGCCCCCACCACGGCCCTTCTGGGCACCAAGAAACGCCGTCATGATGGCAGCTCAGATGATGAGTCTCCCATATTATCAAACAGTCATGGTACAGATCCACCATCACCAAATACCTTCACCATGAGACTGTCTTATTCAAGACTCCAGTGTTGAAGAAAATCTGTTATTGCAGTAAAGCCTAATTTATGGTGGTCGTGCGTGCAGAGCTCTAAAGTGCCACCATTTCTCTCTTTAATGCAATTCAAAATGCCCTTGTGTAAACAGGAATTTACATTCAGGAGCCATGGGCAGTGTCCTTACCAATGTCAAGAAACCAGTGAATTTTGTCTACCAAAAATCGCAGTTAAGCTGAAAATGTATTTATAGAGACCTAGTGTTAAAATGAACAAAGTAATCTGTCGTTTTCCAAAGCAATACGACAGGTCTGCCAAATCGGCAATTTATTTTCTTCAATCATTTGATCTGCAGTAGCTGACCAACAACCTCTGAAATTCTTCCCGGCCCGTCTCGTTTGCTCCTAACCGTCCTGTTGGTGTACACAGTAGCGCTGAGAGTCTTGTGTTTCCATCAGCCGTTACTTTTTATGAAAACAAAATATACGTCATTATTATTTGTTGAATCACACATAATTTCCTTTGCTTTGAATAGCTTTGTGCCCTGCCACGAAGCGATCCAAAAGTAATTAAAGGGTGGGGGGATGGGGTGTCCCCTGTGAAAACTTGAACTATTAACTTGTCCGTCGGTTTTACAGAATGTTACTGGTCAAAAGTACATCGTCATCTTCCGGGTTCAAACGTTCTAATACATGTAGTTAAGAACTGTTGGTGGAGGACCATTCGACCCCCGGACGTTTTTCAATCCCAGTCCACTTATAGTTACTTACAGTTACTATAATTATGCATTTAGAAAGACAAGTGTAAACTGACAAGTTAAACTTTTATTATATTACCCTGCATTTCAATATAGTAAAATACTGATTGTTTCTCAAACGTAATCGGTAAAGTACAAAAACTAAATTAATTTAATTAGTTATTGTAAAGAGATGATGGTTGTGGAATAATGCTGGCGTGTGAATAAAATATAAAGCAATACAAAGGTAAAAGTAATTGGTGTGAAGGCACACCTGTAGGCTGTAGTGGTCGGTAAATGGCTTTCAGGGTCATCTGATTCTCTAGTAGCATACCAAAAAAACTATTTGCCTAAAATGTCCTACAAAATATGTGCAGCTTGCACATGTAGTGCACAAGCTGCAGCACTACATCTTCTACCAAAGCTGGAACCAAAGCTATGCCATTGTCAGGGGCACAAGTATAGCACGATAGGTTTGCAGACTGACCAAGGAAATAGCGGCAAGAATATTGTCTTGATTACGCATGTCGATCTATAGGTTAATTTGCATATACATGTTGCATATACACGGCTTTGCTAGATAGCAGTCTGAGGTAAAAAATGAAGCGCACTAAACGAAGCTCGGTGTGGGACCATTTCCTCCAGAAAGGCAACAAAGTCAAATGTAAATTGTGTGGTGCTACTCTTCAGTTTAGTAGTAGTACTAGCAATATCCTGTACCGCATTAAGAACATGCACCCGGGTGCCATGTCCGAGGATGGCTCGCAGCCAAAGATCACGTCGCCCAACATGACAGTTCCGTCGCTTACTATTTTACGCCGCAAACAAGTCACTGAGTTGTCATTGTTGTGATCGGCATGTTTAAATTGCAGTGTAGATACGCAAATACCCTCAATATGTTCTAAAGCCTCACTGTTTAATTTGACGGTAAATCTCTTGAGACACCAGGCAACGGCTTCAGACAGTCTGCAACTAGCCAGTTCACACTGCTGCAACTTTCTCTGCCATGTTCTAAAGCCGCTTTGTCGCGTCTGAACCGGGCTAAGATACGCACAGAATCGCATTAAGAATTCAAGCCTCTGATCTGGATCAGCAACCAAGGGACTCGGTGGACAGCTATGATTCCAACAGCTGGATGTTCAGCAATGGTCCCGGAGACCGAGCTAAAAAATCTCCTGGGCCTCAGATATGGTTGTGACTTGAGGTTTTGTTTAAACCTGTTTGAGAATGATGATGGTGCACTGGTACAGAGAGTTATGCTTTCGTTGTTTATGGGATAATTTATCACTTAAATAGCAATGGCGGCAGCCAAATATAACGGTTCTTTATTGTAAGTGTGAAAATCACTCTTATTAATCTGTCCAAAAATTCAAACTTTGGAGCACAATGCTCACGGAAACAAATGTGCTTAGAGCCGTGATTACAATGAAGTAATCACGGCCCTTGGACGCATTACATGTGGCGATTTGTGGCGTGACACTAAACTCTGACATTTGAAAGCTCTGAAGGTAGAGTGCACAAACTGCACAAACTGCAGTTCACGTTCACGTCCGTAAATGCCATGGCTGTTCATGGACTGCCTTTCGCACACAAATTGCACATCACGGCTACTTAAACTTACGCTTAATTTATGCAGTTGTCCCTGATTTGTGTTGTTTTTTTATCCTGTCCAGACTCCAGTCAGAGTGACTCGCACAGTGACCAGGAGGAGCCCAGACCAGGATTCTCCATGTCCACTCCACAGCCTGACACTGCCTTAGAGACAGGCCCTGACACAGAGGGTGGCTCCAAGTTCGCTATGTACAACACGGTCTCACAGAAACTCATGGTAACATACTTAGATCTTTACCTCTAGTTTTAGTTGACAGCCTTGTTTATGACTGGGTTCAACATTGCACGTGTGATTTAGTTCTGATGTTGGAAATATATTGACACGTCACTGAACTTATAATTATTTTTCATCACTTCAATTTAGAGTGTGAATGTCTGTTAAATGTTTCCCTTCTCGGCTTCCAGGCTAAAATGGGCTTCCGTGAAGGCGAAGGTCTGGGGAAGTTCGGCCAGGGGCGGAAGGAGATCATAGAGGCGTCGACCCAGCGAGGAAGGAGAGGTCTGGGGCTCACGCTGCAGGGCTTCCAGGGGGTGCTCAACATCGACTGGCAGGATGAGCCTGAGGTAGGAGACAAGATGCAGAGATTACAACTGCAATGGATTTCTCTGAATTACTTTTCTTTATTTATAGTTTCCATTATCTTATCTCAGGGTCTATATTAAGTGTAGTGGTTATAATGTGTGTATGTATATATATGTATGTATGTATATGTGTGTGTGTGTGTGT